>JBCFYV010009976.1:0-26977 GCA_039000515.1 Timema cristinae
AATGATATAGATTATGTGTATAGAGTATGTGTATATAGTGTATATAATATAAGTATAGAGTTTGAGTGTGTAGAAACATTAATTTGTTTTAATTGAAGGTTGGGTTTATGAGATCATCAGGGCTGTTACTGACAATGTGCTATTTATTGTCCTTGTCATTTTCAGGCTTGCCCCCCCCCCGACCCCGACATACCCGTCCTGGAGCCGGCCACAAGATACATGCCGTGTTGGGTGAGATACACAGGATACTATCTTTAATATCTCAGATATCTTGGCAGAGATGGCGACAAGATAGACAAATGTAGGATTAGTCTCCGGGGATATAAATCCTTGAAAAAAAACAAAGGATTATATTTAGTTTAAATTTCTGTAGGATTCAATGGGAAATTATGATAATTAGATGTATCAGGTTAAGACTATGTTCGTAGATATAGCAACCAGTGAGTATGATGACCATGTTGCCCTGTTCTTCAGAGGGTGCCCCCAAGTACCCAGGATCCAGGATCGTGAACGGTAACCAGGCCAGTCGGGGTCAGTTCCCTCACCAGGCTGCCCTCTACCTCGAGGGGAGGTCCTTCTGCGGGGGGTCCCTCATTTCGACAACATGGGTGTAACAGCTGCCCACTGCACTTTGGGGTTTTTGTGGGGTAACTTTACAATCCATCCTTGGGTTTAAGATCTGTTACTGAACGGGAAACCCGGGAAGTGATCATCTTCAGGGCAATTTTGATATTGGTAAAGTCATAACTAAAACACAAATAATAGTCAATTGATATTAAATTATAATTTCAAATTCAAATAAAATAACAGATAAGGAAGAAAAAATAATAATTTTTATCTATGAACTTAGTCGTGGATCTTCTTAAATTGGGGATAGTTTACTAAAATTAATGTTGTTAAGACTATCCATATTTAATGGAGCCAATTCAGCTCCAGTGTTTGTCCTTTATGTTATTAATTCCTTTTACATGTTCCTATCTTCGTGTTCTATCATTCTATATACATTTCCTTTTTCTCCATTCTGTTTTTTTTGGGTTTCCTCTTTTAGTAAGTTGTGTTGTGCGTTTCACACTCCCCTCCTGATGAGTTCCGTTTAAAATGAAACCTGGGCCCGGGGGATTGGACAGTAATGATTGATTCTTCGAGGGGCAGACAATACCTTTTTGTGCAGGGGCAGCAGTGTGAACTGTGCTCTTCTTTTCACTATAAAAATCATGTTGCGTTGTTCCTTTTATGTTTTCCTATCCCTCTTTCTTGTGCTTTTTTCCCATTTGTCTCAAACTTTACTTCTAAAAGGAAAAAGAGATTTTTCTGAAGATTTTCTAATAAAAACATTTGAAATCTATGTCTATATTGTCCTTGTTTCTTTATTTATTTTATAAACTTATTGTGTGTTTTTATAACTATCTCCCTATGTATAGTATTTTAGTTTATTAACTCACTTTGTTAAGTTTTTTCTAAGTGACTTACGTAAAATGGCTGACGGAATGCTCGGGTGTAGGTGAGTTTGTAAATATTTCAACTCTCTGCTATAGCCTGTGTAAACATGTCTTCCAAATGACACAGCAATAACTTTGTTTAGGAGACTGGGGGAGAGAGAGAGACAGTAGCATGATAGGTTTCGGGTCACCTTGCTGGGAGGGAGGGGGGATAGGGGGAAAAAATTAAAATGAACTGTTTGGGATGAGCAGCCAGGAATATTCAAGAAGATGGTTATGTTGGTTTTAGTATGTATAAAATTAATGTTGGCGTCAAGATATGAGCTTTGATGGGAACACACAATTGGTGGAGTTGTCCTCACTCATCCAAATGTTCAGGTTTGAATCCCCGAGCTATTGCAATTGTCTGATTATGCATGTATTGTAAGGCATAATAATGTAAGGTTTGTTCTGGCAGGAAGTTAGCCCACGCTGATACATTTCCTTGGAAGTCAAAAGTATTGGGTTGCCTTCTGTTGAAGCAGCCCTAGCTCATATAGCTTCATCCTGTTGACGAGCGAATTCTGGCGATGAATGGACCTTGGACTCGGGGAGAACGGGGATCAACTTGTGATGTGTGTGAGAAGAACACACGAGAAGTTGTTGTTTGGCAGCGATGCTGTAAGGATGTGGGTCGGCTCGCTGAGAGATAATGAAGGGGGTAACATGGGTCTAGGGGGGTTCACCCCGGACGGAGAGTCGATCCCGGGTCCTTAAGTAGTGTAAAGGGTTCCGTTATCGTGAGTGGTTCCCTCGTCACGGGGAATTTCGTAATATCGAAGAGTAGCGTAGTAACGTTTGGATAAATAAACAGCTGATTGGGATAAACTTGCTAGCCTCTTTCCCCCACATACCGCCCAATTACCAACCCCTACCGCTCGGGGTCCATCCGGGCCCATGTAACACCCCCTAGGGTGTCCCGGTAGTATAGTAGTTAGGGTTGGCTATCGGGCACCCAAAAAAAGGGGGGAAGTTACAGTATTGTGTTTGTGTGTGTTCAGAATCGGAACCACAACCGTCCATCTCGGATCCCCCAAAAACTTGAACTCTGTGGAGGCCGGTAAAGTGACAGCCCACAACGAGGAGTCACCGTTAACACGCGAATTACGACACTAACAACCTCAACAACGATATTTCCCTGCTGAACTGCCTTTTTCCATTACACTTGGCTGTGAGTACACTTTCACAACTGTATCTATCTCTAGTATGTTAGTGTTTATGTTTGTGCATTACAACACTGTGTGTCGAACTTCAGTAGTCGTACATTCCAAAATACTCAGAGGTTAATTTTACCATTTATAATAATTATCTCCAATAATGATTGATAACCTACCACTGTAGTAGCCAGTGAGGAACATGATTTACATCCACCGCGCCTTAGAACAATAGAAAGACCTCCGTGAGACTAAACATATCACTGTGAGGTAGGAGACTTCTAGGGTTGAATAGGCACAATAACTCAACAGACTAGGCTTAAACAAATATATTCCTGACTGAAAATTTTTATTAAGAAGGCCCTCAAAGGAAAAGGAAGAAAATTGTGAACGACATTTTCAACCCAAGAGTGGCGCATTCATTAACGACAAAACATTCATCCCAGAAAATCCAAGGATGCTGCTGTGGCTCTTTTCCGGCTCTAATACTGGCCACGATTGCTCTATCCCCCACTTCATTCCGTACTTTGCGAATAGGCTGATACTAGCACGGATAGATACCATCTAGTCTACCATTGGGGGGCTTGAAAGTGAATTGACATTAGCAACCAACCATTGGTGATATTACATATGTAAAGTTTACCACTAGATGACAGAAGATGAAGGAAGTGTTATAATCATTGTTATTGTTGTGCAATGAAGGCTGGCAGTCACAGGTACCTTTTAGAAGGAAACTCACCTCAAGTGACCGGGATAATTTTAAATACGGGTTTGGCTATAGAGTAAAGGTGTTCTGTGGCCAGGTGTTAATTCCCCTGACTGTTCCAGTTTCATACAGGTGGTTGCTCTTCCCCGTCTTTTCTCAGGACAGCAACACTTTTGCCGACCGGGCCGTACAAGTCTCCGGATGGGCAGGACCTCTGACAGTGAGTCCTTATTTACCAGCTGGTGTTCGTTGAGCTGAACATGCTTTAAGCTACCCTACAGCTGCCCAAAGGGACGTAATTTCTGGTTGGGGTGTAACATCGGGTGACTTGTTGTGAAAAACTTTATGTCCGCCGAGTATATAAAAACATCAAACAACTGGACTATTTAACTTAAAAATCTCCCCGTTCCCCTATTATTTCAGCTTCCACTGGAATTACCGCCGAACTTAACTTTGTGGCCCTGAAACATCATCACCAATGCCGTGTGTGCCCAGACGTATGGTACTGACGTCATCATCGGCTCGACCATGTGTGCTTCAGGGCGGGAGGCAGGAGCACTTGCAACGTAAGTACAGCTCGCTCCTCCCAATGTTCTCTTGTAAACTTGAGATGGTCTGCTCGGGAAATATGATGATGGTTCAGATGAGTCGGACTATGTTACGGGCAATAATTGAGTTAAAGGAAATTCACGAACAAACTTGAGCTAAAACCAAATAAAATTGTCCTTAAGGACGCAACCTATCATTATCTTTACTGAGATTTGTTACTTTGAAGTGACTTATTTTATTTTCTGTTCTGGACTTAGAAGTATAATATAATAACTAAGTGCAGCCTGTTTTAGAATCAAGTGAATGCACAGGAGAGTGTAGCACTTAGCTTTCTACAGGGGCAGATGCCTTCTTGTTCCAGGGAGACATTGGCGGACCACTAGTTATCACCCAGGAGGGCAGCTACCTGCAGATTGGAGTGGTCAGCTTCGTGTCTAGTCCCGGATGTGCCAGGGGCAATCCTTCCGGTTATGTGAGGACCACCTCTTTCCTCAAATGGATCAGCGCCAACACTCAGATCTCCATTGCTGACTAGATCACCTTGTTCCTCAACTGGATCAGCGCCACACTCAGATCTCCATTGCTGACTAGATCCCCTTTGTTCCTCAACTGTATCAGCGCCAAAAACTCAGATCTCCATTGCTGACTAGACACCTTGTTCTTCAACTGGATCAGCGCCAACACTCAGATCTCCATTGCTGACTAGATCACCTTGTTCCTCAACTGTATCAGCACCAACACTCAGATCTCCATTGCTGACTAGATCACTTGTTCCTAAACTGGATCAGCCCCAACAACTAAATCTCCATTGCTGACTAGATCACCTTGTTCCTCAACTGGATCAGCGCCAACACTCAGATCTCCATTGCTGACTAGATCACCTTTTTCCTCAACTGGATCAGCGCCAACACTCAGATCTCCATTGCTGACTAGATCACCTTGTTTCTCAATGGATCAACGCCAACTCAGATCCCCATTTTGACTGGGATCACACTTGTTTCTCAACTGGATCAACGCCAACACTCAGATCTCCCATTGTGACTAGATCACCTTGTCCTCACTGGATCAGCCAACACCAAAAACTCCATTGCTGATGATCCCCTTTTTTCTCAACTGGTCAAGCCAACCTCAGATCTCCATTGTGACTAGTCACCTTTTTCCTCAACTGAAAATCAGCGCCAACACTCAGATCTCCAGTGACTATAATACTGCCTTTGGTGGTTAAAAACCCATTTCCCAAAAAACCGTTTTTCCTGCAGGATGCACTTGCCTGACCCTGTGTAGTCCAACACAACCGGGGAAACCACAAAGCCCCTTAAAAAAAAAACAAACGTTTCAATGAATGATACACTTAAACTTTCGTCTAAATCCAACTACAGACGGTAAACTGGTGTATAAATGAACTTTTAAAATTTGACCCCAATAAACATTTTTAAATTTTATAAAAGCTTTAATTTATTTGTATCGCTTGGTTCTCAAAACGTCAAAACTGATTCATTTGTACTTTTTCCCGCCGCAGACTGAATGAAGTGTCAGCTGAGCCCGTCTTGAGGGTAACATGTTCGAACCTGCAATCATTCAGCTTTGTTTGATTGTATGAAGTGTCAGCTGAGCCAGTCTTGAGGATAACATGTTCGAACCTGCAATCATTCAGCTCTGTTTGATTGTATGAAGG
This sequence comes from Timema cristinae, assembly GCA_039000515.1. Taxonomy (NCBI): domain Eukaryota; kingdom Metazoa; phylum Arthropoda; class Insecta; order Phasmatodea; family Timematidae; genus Timema; species Timema cristinae. Next base: position 5,563 of record JBCFYV010009976.1, read on the forward strand.
TCAACTGAGCCCAGTCTTGAGGATAACATGTTCGAACCCGCAATCATTCAGCTCTGTTTGATTGTATGAAGTGTCAGCTGGCCCGTCTTGAGGGGTAACATGTTCGAACCTGCAAATCATTCAGCTCTGGGTTTTAAATTGTATGAAGTGGCAGTGAGCCAAGTCTTGAGGATAACATGTTCGAACCTGCAATCATTCAGCTCTGTTTGATTGTATGAAGTGTCAGCTGAGCCCAGTCTTGAGGATAACATGTTCGAACCTGCAATCATTCAGCTCTGTTTGATTGTATGAAGTGTCAGCTGAGCCGTCCTTGAGGATAACATGTTCGAACCTGCAATCATTCAGCTTTGATTGTATGAAGTGTCAGCTGAGCCCAGTCTTGAGGATAACATGTTCGAACTTGCAAATCATTCAGCTCTGTTTGATTGTATGAGTGTCAGCTGAGCCCAGTCCCTTTAAGATAACATGTTCGAACCTGCAATCATTCAGCTTTGTTTGATTGTATGAAGTGTCAGCTGAGCCCAGTCTTGAGGGTAACATGTTTTGAACCTCAATCATTCAGCTTTGTTTGTTTTTAAAGAAGTGTCAGCTGAGCCCAGTCTTGAGGAAAACATGTTCAAAACCCGCAATCATTCAGCTTTGTTTGATTGTATGAAGTGTCAGCTGAGCCCAGTCTTGGGGATAACATGTTCAAACCTGCAATCATTCAGCTCTGTTTGATTGTTTTAGTCGTGCTCACAGAAACACTAGCAGATATATCGTCTGTTCTTATGGCAGTAGCGGTTATATCACATCATGTGAGACTTTCAAATTAGATATCAAACTTGGAAGTGTATCACAAGAGTAATAATGATAATACGGCATTACAGGCAAAGTTATTCTTCCCCCTTCTCTTATATTTCACACAAAAATAGTTATTTAATGCTTGGAAAAAAATTACAAGCGCACAAACCCCTTTCCCTTGGGCAAATTTGTAAGAACTACAATTTTATTATTTATACAAAACTTTGCTTTGTTGACAAACAAATTATCTGTAAAGTTTACAGTTTTTGAGAACTGATAGACTTTGAAAAATCAAAATAAAGCAAATTTTTTTAAATAAAAAGTTAGAAGAACTTTTTTAATTCATAATAGTCCAAATAATAATAACGAAAAAGAAAAGTTTAAATAAGTATAGATTAAAATGGTATGCTTCACGATGGGCGCCGATTAAAATGATACGATTTAAGATTGGTATTTATCGCCCCGTGATCAGCACCAATTATATTGTTATTGGGGATTTGGTGAGATAACTGGTATTTATAGCCCCGTGATCGAGCACCAATTATTTGTGCTATTTCTTACACTTAAAATATAAGTAAGACCTTTAAATTTGCACAAGGTTTATTCAGATTATTGCACCCCTTTGTGCTGAAAAAATTGCGGCAAATGATAAGTACTGTCTTTGATATATTACCGAGTTCTGTTTTATTACAAAGTTCTTGTCTATTTCTGTCCACTGTGTGTATTCATATGCACAAGAGGCTTATGATGACCCACCCCTTTCCTCTTGGACCCCCTTTTCACCAGTTTTAAAAACTAACTAATAGAAAGAGTCCTAGCGACAGATGTTTTGAAGGCTGGCTTCCTATTGGGTAGAGGGGGCTAGCGTCATTTGCTTTTTTGGTAAACACCCCGGAGTTGATCTTTTTAAAGAAAAAATAAGCTTTATGGTGTAATCTATTGACATTAATTCTGAAAAGCACGTGATTCTCCATGGATGAAACCTTAAAGGATATTTTACATACAGTTTATTGAAGATAATACCTTCATCCATGACTTTTTAATATATTAGGGAGTGCAAAACATTATCATTACACGATATGGGTCATTCTATTTAAAAAATCCTGTGTGTTCTGAGCCACAACCCTATGACTTACTACATAAATTATACCGACCACTGATATTTGCAATTTAAAGTTTGATTTACAAGGGGAGTGACATGCAAACCAGGAACGACAAATGGGGCCCGGAAAATAAAATGAATGTAATATAAAATCATGCAACATAACTAAGGTTAAGCGGTAGCCTTAAGGTAAAATATTTATAAATTTAAATTGCAAATTATTCTTTACAATTACACTGGGCGAATTAAATCACATACAAAGTACAATAGCATTACAATACACTTCGATAAACAGCGAGAGGTTTAAAAATATTGAGATGATATGCGTTTGATTAAAGTTTTGGTCTGCTTTCGAAATTAAAAAAAAAATCCTCCTCATTCGGGGGCTCTAGGGCCTTTGCCCCGGTGGTATTTACGGCCCTGGACTAATACGAGATATTTCAATTTTGTGAAAGTGTAACTTTATTAATTTTTACATGTTTCCCCAAAAAAAGAATTGAGCAGCCCTAGAACTTCATGGGATTTAGCAGCCCTATAACTTCATGGGATTTAGCAGCCCTAGAACTTCATGGGGTTTAGCAGCCCGAAATTCATGGGATTTAGCAGCCCTAGAACTTCGTGGGATTTAGCGCCCTATAACTTCATGGGATTTAGCAGCCTGGAGCCCCCATGGGATTTAGCAGCCCTAAAACTTCAGGGATTTAGCAGCCCTAGAACTTCATGGGATTTAGCAGCCCTGGAGCCTCATGGGATTTAGCAGCCCTAGAACTTCATGGGATTTTAGCAGCCCTAGAACTTCTGGGATTTAGCACCCTTTGAACTTCATGGGATTTAGCAGCCCTAGAACTTTAAAGGATTTAGCAGCCCCGGAGCCTCATGGGATTTACAGCCCTAGAACTTCATGGGATTGGTTTGGGAACATCTTTTTTTATCACTTTATCATAGCTATAAGCATGCAAAATACCAATAAACCACTTAAAGTGCGTATCAAGTATATCATTATTGTGTGTATTACTAAATTATACCAATTGAACTAGACTATAATCAATAGATAATAACTTCTTATTTAAATCATTTTTAATTAAAAACTATTTGTAACCTGGTCACATTAAATATAAAATCTACAAAAATGTATATTTTATTTCCACCAATTCTGTTTACCCTTCGTGACATGAATATTTATCAGCCCTGGTTTTCCCCAGAATTTGGTTAATTACTGAGAAATTTTTTCTAAACGTAAGTTCAATGATCGTTGTAAGCAGTTTATTTTTATCCATAAACAATTAAACTAGTACCAGAAAAAGCCTACAATATTTTAAGTGAACGAATCCATTCTTATCATTTTATTAAATAATAGTAACGTATGATGATAGGTGAACGGTCGTGTTATCAGCTAATGTGATTGCAAACTCGCCGCTCACAATTGAGACGGGTATTAACCGCAGGTGTTTTGTAATTTTAAACCGAGCTTATCTCGTTTTTTTGACAATTTTTGGGAGACGTGAGTCCATCAAAGTTCGATACTCGGTCTCACCTTTGTGTCCGGGGAGACAATGTATTTTGCTTCATTTATCTGATAGCCTCCCTCTTCAAGAACCACTCGAGTTGTTTGACGTATTCGGCCCAGGACTGTTGGGGTACATATACAGGACAGGAGCTCCTCATAGAAACACTGTTGTCTGCTGAACATGAGGGTCCTTCTTCTGTCTTGTCTGTTCGTCGCCGCGGCCTGGTGAGGAAAACTAGAACTAAGTTTCCCTCAGACTCTGGTGAGCTACTATCCTGGAGAGTATCAATCTTCTTACCTTGACTGATTACACTATGGCCCATCAGTTGAGTCATAGTGTAACCATATCAGGTAAGCTTTTTACCTTCCAGGGTTAACGAAGATCGTGTGAATCTGTTCTAATTTTGTATCTCAGCTGGTTTTTTGTATAAGTTGAGACCATGCTTGGAAGAAAAACTAATGTATTATTCTGCTAGTCTTAAGAGAGGTCGGAGTTTTGGGAAAGAATGTTGCGTTGTACGGACTGATATGTTTTGACGGCGAAGCCCCTCCTCTCTTTTTTTCAGGCCGCTCCTCGGGAGATAGTGAACTCCTGGCTCTGGAGCCGGTGATCATGACGATGCCGGAATTGGGTAAGATATCAAGTATCCTTCATTTCTGAACCTGGTCACTCCACTGGCGATATGTAGAACAGAGGAGCAGGGAGTGAGATCAGAGGAGCAGGGAGTGAGAACAGAGGGCAGGGAATTAGAACAAAGGAGCAGGAGTGAGAACAGAGGAGCAGGGAATTAGAACAAAGGAGCAGGGAGTGAGATCAGAGGAGCAGGGAATGAGACAGAGGAGCAGGGAATGAGAACAAAGGAGCAGGGAATGAGAACAGAGGAGCAGGAGTGAGATCAGAGGAGCAGGGAATGAGAACAGAGGAGCAGGGAATGAGAACAGAGGAGCAGGGAGTGAGAAAAAAGGAGCAGGGAGTGAGATCAGAGGAGCAGGGAGTGAGAACAGAGGAGCAGGGAGTGAGATCAGAGTGGTATGGAGGATAGGAATATCAAGAAGGGAACTAAGATTAGTCAATTCTCTTTTGTAAGATGGTCATCTAGAGATCATCAGCTAGATTGTACTTTCAATATATTAATAGTCACAGTGCCTTGTATTTTAAAGAATAAAGAATATATTGTGTAAATAAACTAGTATTGAAAGACTTTTTAATTCGCTTGTCAAACAAGTACGTACAAAGTATTATTTGTATCCCTAGTTTTAATAGTCCCCTCAAATCAGACACACATTGCAGCCTCTCTATCGCAACCATTGACGTCCATCTCAGTGACAAAGAATCCAACCCTAACCGAATAAAATTATCCAATTAGAAGACAAAACGCGACCAGCTAAGGGCCCCAAGGAGCAAGCTACTGTTCTAATTCCGTCCCTCACTGCAGGGCTTTATTAGAACTTTTACTCTCCCTTGAAAATTTGTTCACACCTCTTCATGCCTCTGTGTGCCTGATATGGAGCATGAAACGATGATCTTATATTTCTATTCTTCAGAGGGTCCCCCTAAGTACCCAGGATCCAGGATCACCAACGGTGAGCAGGCCAGTCGGGGTCAGTTCCCCTACCAGGCCGCCCTCTACCTCGATGGGAGGTCCTTCTGCGGAGGGTCCCTCATTTCGACAACATGGGTGCTGACAGCCGCCCACTGCACCTTGAGGTGGGTATTTACAAACATTAATAAGCCCACAGAATTGCTTGTTCGATTATTAAATTAATTGCAATTTATCTACAAATGATACCAGTTATAGGGGTAGAACAGACTTATTGGTATGATCTCATCTGATGTGCTTGTCCTGGTAGGATCGATACCGTGACTGTTCACCTCGGCGCCCAGAACTTGAACGCTGTGGAAGCCGGTAAAGTGACCGTTGCTACCAGGAACCTCGTCAACCACGCCAGCTACAACCCTTCCAACCTCAACAACGACATCTCCCTCATCAGGTTGCCCTCTGCAGTCGCCCTCAACGGTCAGTATCTTCGCCAGCCCCTCAGTTATTAACTTCTACCTTGTCGAGACATTAACTCTTCCACCATTAAAACATTCTCCTATCACGAATAGTCGAGTCTCAGTCGGCTATCAAGTTATTTTGAATGTAACCTTGCCCCGTTCAGGCCAGGCCAACCTGATGTACCGGACACAGTAGTAGTTGTGTAATTGTTAATACTCACATTCCAGCCTTCATCCAGTTGGTGCGCCTGCCAAGCCAATCCCAGGCCGGCAACACCTTCGCCGGAGATGCTGTGGTCGTTTCCGGATGGGGCCGAGTGTCTGATAGTGAGTTGACTTTGACCTCATCTCCTTACAGTCATAGTTCCGTTCACAGGTTGCTGAGAGTGACTTGTTGATCTGTTCCAGCCTCCTCTGGAATCAGCCCAACCTTAACTTCGTGAACCTGAACAATCATCACCAACACAGTGTGCGCCAGGACTTACGGTACCGCTGTCATCATCACCTCGACCATCTGCTCTCTGGGAGCCAATGGCAGGAGCACTTGCAATGTGAGGCATAGTCGAGCATGGTCAGGAGCAATTAGTGCCTTCTGAGACTGGTGTCAAGACACTGACTGGGGGTCTCCAGGGATTACTGTTGTAATACTGGCTGACTTAGGGTCTACAGGGGATTGCTGTTGTAATACTGGCTGACTGAGGGTCTACAGGGGATTGCTGTTGTAATACTGGCTGACTGAGGGTCTCTAGAGGAGTACTGTTGTAATACTGGCTGACTGGGGGTCTCTAGAAGATTACTGTCGTAATACTGGCTGACTGGTGGTCTCCGGGGGATTGCTGTTGTAATACTGGCTGACTGAGGGTCTACAGGGGATTGCTGTTGTAATACTGGCTGACTGAGGGTCTCTAGAGGAGTACTGTTGTAATACTGGCTGACTGGGGGTCTCTAGAAGATTACTGTCGTAATACTGGCTGACTGGTGGTCTCCCGGGGGGTTGCTGTTGTAATACTGGCTGACTGAGGGTCTACAGGGGATTACTGTTGTAATACTGACTGACTGAGGGTCTACAGGGGATTACTGTTGTAACACTGGCTGACTGAGGGTCTCTAGAAGATTACTATCGTAATACTGGCTGACTGGGGGTCTCTGGGGGATTGCTGTTGTAATACTGGCTGACTGAGGGTCTCCAGGGGATTACTGTTGTAACACAGGCTGACTGAGGGTCTCTTGATGACAATCTTAAAGCTCATTTAAGCAATAACATAAGCTCAAGGTGGTTGTACTGTTATCAAGAACATGTCTTCTAATCCCCAAGAGACCAGCTGAGTAAACATTGTTGTCTAATCTTCCCGGGTGACAGTGGTGGACCACTGGTTGTTTCCCATGGGGGATTCCCTCAGCAGATAGGAGTCGTCAGTTTTGGTTCCAGCGCCGGAATGTGCGAGCGGTGCTCCTTCCGGTTACGCCCGAGTGACGTCCTTCCTCAGCTGGATCAGCGCCACACCGGCATCCCCATCGCCAACTTCTAGACTCCTCTTTCCGGGAGTAGAGCGAGGACCTGTTGGGCCCATTTGTTTAAAAGTGTCTTATACTGGTCCACAAATAAAATCTACCTTTTGTCACAACAATATTTCTTTTTAAGTTTTTTCATGTGAACTATTTAAAAAGATTTATTTTTGGGACTACACCACAAGCAAAACATCAAGTTGGGATGAACTCCTGGGAACTGCCGGGACACGACAACAGAGTAAAAACCCCCCTTTGGTTCCATTGATGTCTACTCTACATCATCACGATTCATAGGGCCACGCAGGGTATGCCTATCTCCATGATGATGCTGTTCACCTGGTATGTGTATCTTTGGGGGTTTGAAGTTAGATAATTCACAGATGAACCAATATCGATAAGGGGGGTCCCGAAACCTAATTACATGACTTTTAGCCCCAACACTGAGCAGTGTATAAAATACCAACAAAATTTTAACTTTTATTGTCCTTTCAACATTTGAATATTTACCGTTGTTGTTATTTACCCTGATTCAGCACAATTTAATATCCGGGAAAATTAATGAACAAAGAAAAATTTTGTAGGTTTCATAAAGGAATCAGAGAGTCGAAAATTTTAATATTTCCCCATCAAAAAACTTTGAAAGGGAAAGTACATTATTTCTGACATGACACTTGAAATATATCAGGTAATATTGTTATCCAAACACTTTTTTTTTGTTTCACTAGTTTATCGATTAGTGATACAAATTTTTGCTTAAAAAACATGCAAGATGGGGTGAAATGTGCCCTTGTGTGTGCGGGGGTTTGAATGGCCCTCAGTGAGCCCCACGTTGATCAGATCTGGTTTTAACGGATGTATGTGTTCAATGTATGTACAGGGTTTAGTTTTTTCCCAAATTTTATCACGAGGTGCTCAGGGGTCGAATATCAACAAGATCTTTCATGTTGATTAATTGAGCTGGACCTACTAAGATCTGTAAAACAATGGAGAAGTGCATCTAGTTAGAAGGCCCGGGGCCGTCAATTTTCTTGGCGTTTGTTGCTTTTTTCCCAGCAAAATAAAACTCAGAGATTGCTCGTTTCCGTAATGTCTGACAAATACAAAGCGTAAGAGATTTTTTGGAGATACAAAAACATGCAATTTGATTGTACTGGAAATTTTTCAAACAATTCACCTTCATTTTTTAAGGACCTTTTCTAAGTACCAGACATCAAGATCTCAAGGCCAACGGGGCGAGCCGGGGTAAATTCCCTAAACAGGCCGCCCTTCCCTGACAAGAGGTCATTTGCGGGGGGTCCCTTTTCCCGTGAGTGGGTGCTCACCCCCGCTCACTGCACCCGGGGGGTAGGAGCACCCCACACTTGTCGGGGTTTTATCGTGTCAAATGAACGGCCCGTAGAGTAAATCTGGTTCAATATACTTTGTTCCAGTGCTGGACGGACGCCCCTTGGGGTTCACAGAACCTGAGAGCTATGAGGGGGGAAGGAAGTCCTTCACCCCCAGACGTTCCTGGTCCACGGGACTAAATGACAACCCTCAACAATGACATTCCCCTGATCAAATTTCAACCACCGCCCCTCCCTACGTGAGTTTTTGGGAAGAGATGCCCCCTAATAAAAGGGTCAACCGTAACGGGCGAGAGCCGCCCTCACACTCCCTTTTAATAGTTCCAGCTGTTTAACCATCATCAGTCATTTTCTGGAATGTTCCAGCTGATCTAACCATCTCAGTATCTTTGGAAATAGTTCCCTGATCTAACCATCACAGTCATTTTCTGGATATTTCCAGTGATCAAACCTCTCAGTCATCTTCTGGAATAGTTCCAGTGATCAACCCTCAAGTCATCTTCGGAAATTGTTCCAGCTGATCAAACCATCACAGTCACTTCGGGAATAGTTCCGGGATTAACCATCATCAGTTTTTTTGGGAAAGCCCAGCTGATATAACCATATCATCATCTTCTGGAATAGTTCCAGCTGATCTAACCATCATCAGTCATCTTCTGGAATAGTTCCCAGTGATAAACCCATTCAGTCATTTCTGGAATAGTTCCAGTGATTAACCATCACATCATTTTCGGGAAATAGTTCCATTTTATCTAACCATCACAGTCATCTTCTGGAATTTTCCAGTGAATAATCAGATTTTTTTCTATTCAAAACTCTATGTTGTCCAATATGGGAGCAGGTGACATGAGAAAAAAACGTCCCCCCCAAAGGGCGTTTTTAGTTGGCTGAATGTGACCTATAGAGACTAGTACATGGTTTTCACTGGAGTGGTACTCCTCCCGGACAATAAAAAAATGTCAATCGGGTGACATATAGAGAAACCCTGGATGTTGATTAACTACTGTTTCGGGCTTTTTTTTCATCTTCCCCGTCAATTCCCAAGCCCCCCAGAGGTAAACATGACCTTCGGAATCGCACACCCCTTGTCATGGATGGGGACAACCCTTGGACATGAGTCGATCTGTGTGATTTTGATCTTGAGGCACTTGGCGGGACCAGGTTTAATCCTTTATTAACGGGGTGGTCGTGTCAGAACAATTAGCTTCCATTATTAACATAGTTTCCCCCTGCAGAGAAACGAGATCTCTGACAGTGAATTCGTCAACCTAATACCTGGCAACTCAGAGTGCGGAGAGCTAGTGCCGGGGGGGGGTCTCCTCACTGTCTGTGCTAGGGGAACCGAGCAGAGGACCTTGCGGGTGAGGGGTGAGGGCTGTGACCCCACCTTTCTCTCTCTTATACCCCCACTTTCATGGAGTTTAAAAAATCTAATGTACAGAAAACATCTTTTTATGTTCCAAGAGCTTCCTTACCGCGTTCCTACGTACTATTAAATTTTTAAAATTAAAAATCATAAAAATAATTTTATGGTATCTTGACATATTTTGGGGAAATATTGGGGCAACTTGAAACAATGATCTGTTGGCTTAAAAATAACTCGTAATGGTTCCCAGGGGGACATGGTGGGCCCCCTGTGGTGAACAGAGCCCCAATACACTCAGGGTGACAGGATTCCCAACTACACCAATCGGTGTGGTCATTTCGTGGCTCGTCCGGTTTGCGAGCGGGCTCCCTGGATACGTTAGAGTGACATCTTTCCCTTGTTTGGCTAGTACAACACCGGCCCCAGAGCGCTCTCTCCAAAGCGTCTAATACCTGAACAGCATCAAATGAAATAACATTTAGTCGTTTGGGGAAAATTTAGATTCTGTATTCTTTGTAAGAAAATGTGCCAAAAACAAAAAGTAAAAAATTTTTTTTTAAAAAATTTCCCTTTAAAATAGTTTTAACAAGCAGTTCAGAAGAAAGAAAAGTCAACTAACCACAAAAAAAATAACAAAAGAACTTTTGAAGAGGAAAAAAAATTTTAATTTTTTTCCCAAGAACAAAAGAAATTACTAAACTTATTACTTCAAAGTTACTTTTTCACAAATTTGTGTGAAAGAGAAAAAGTTTTTTGTTTAATATTTTGGGTTTTTAAAGGGCTAAAACAAGGATTTAATGACAGCATATCACTTTTTTTTTTAAACGGTTCTAAATTCTCGCAATTTTCATCAAACACTCTGTTAAATCCCTTTCTTTACCAGACAAGTCTGTTTACCACCACCAAACAAAAAAATCACGGTTATTACCTCCTGTCAATTGTAAAAAAACACAACCAACTGCAAAAATTGAATACCCCTGTTATGTCGGAGTCAGCGACCGATAAGTCATCATCATGTAAAATATAGTTCACACAGGGGTCGATTCCCCGGAAAACTATTTTGTTTTGTAAGGTATTTTAAAATGGTGCCTCTGGAACAGTTAAGAGTTATCTACTCATTAAAAAAAGTAAAATTTATTTTTTTAAACAAATTTTTAAAAAAGTTCCCCATTAGGTTTCAAACAAATTCCCTCATATGTAAAACCCTGGGCCCCCAAACCCCCCTCAGATTTAATACTGTTTATCTAAAAGATAGTTTTTCAATTTAAAAAAACCCAGTGTGTAAAAGGGGTTATCCAAAAAGCAACAGGGTTTTTCTTATTTTTCCCCTCCCCCCTCAACTTTAAAACCCCTCCCCCCTTCCCTTCCCTGTAGTTTTCAAAAACAAGAGTAAATTCATTATTTGAAAAGAAAGGTTTTGTAGCAGTAAGAGGGGACTCACATTTAATAAAACTCAAAATTAGATAAAAAATTTTTCTAAAATATGTTTATTAAGGGTTAAAAACAGGAAAATATTTTGTTAAAATTTAGATTATAAGATCGTGTCCATAACCTGAGAACCCATCTAGTGGAAATGTCCTTAAGTGCGAAAGGCGAAAGTGCACCCCTTATAATATCACACAAATGTTTTTAATTTTATTTTTTTTAAAATAATAAAATTCTAATGAATCGATTTTTTTAAGAATAATTTTTTTTAAAATTAGCTATTCTTTTGCGTTTTAATTTTTTTTTCTATTCCACCTTTTTTTTCTGACTGTAGCGCTGCCCTAGGGCTTCTATAAACCCCGGGGGCGTGCAATTCTGAGCATGCGCACGAAAAGAAAGAGGTTTTTTACCTTGCAATTAGTTTTAAAGGGCCCTTTAACAAGGGCCCTGGTGCCAGCGGGATAGCAAATTTTTGGCGATTTGTTTTAATAACCCAAAGCTTTACTCCCAGTTATAATGTTTTTTTAAAAAGCGTGGTTTTCTTTTTTTTCATCAAAAAATTAATTAGTCAATGTTAAATTTAAAAGGTAGTTAATTATTTCAAATAATTTACTGTTTAGTGCTTTTTTTAAAATATAAAAAAGAATTTTGCAAAAAAACATTAATTTCAAAAAAATTGGTTTATGAAAATAGTTGTTTTTTGTGAACTTTTCGAGTTAGTTTTTTTTTTTAAATATCAAAAATGAATTCTTGCAAAAATTTTTGAAAAAAGAAAATCTTGGTACTCAAGAAAAAAAATTTGAAAATTAAAAATTGTAGCCGACACCAAATATTGTTCTAGAAGAACTAACAAAAACTAAAACGAGGTTTACTAGAAAATTCAACGTAGAAAATTACAAAAAGCTCCATGGCTTTGTGGTTGTAAAGTAAAAAATGCATTTTTCGCGTTCCGTGTTTTCTTTGGGTGATTTTTTGGACGAATTTAGGTATGATGATTGAACCCTTTTAAATGGCGAAAATTAAAAGATGAAATATCATTGTTTTCACAAAAAAAATCTTTAGATTTGGCTGTATTGGCAGACCAACATACACACAGTTAGTTCGGTACAAAAAACTATCGATTCAAATAAAAAAAAGTGAAACAACAGGGTTTTTTTTAATTTATCCTAAACTGTATTCGTTCTGTGGCGCTTTCAAATGGCCCTTTGAGGTCATGACGAAACTGATTCATTTAAACTCTGGAATATTTCGTGGGCTTTTCAATTTCGTGCGGGGTTGAATATGCTTTGAAAGGGGATTTTTAAAAGCTACAGTTTTTTTAAAGGACCTCTATTTTAATTCAGAAGAAATACTTCAATGCATGCTGGATATTTGTCATGAGAAATTCCAAAGAAATTTGTAATGCCAGTTTTTTTGGTGTTATGTGGGCGAAACAACTGATATTCAATACTTTTTTAAATGGTTTTAATTTACGGTATATAGTAAAAGGAAAAAAAAAAAGAAAAAATTTTGGAACTATGTAAAAACCCCCCTTTATGCGCTGTATCTTATCAAATTGTCTCAAAGAGGAAATAGATCAACTTAAGAAAGACCCCCATTTGTTAATAGCACAACAATGTGGGTTCAGTTATGGTGATCTCTCATGGTATTTAGGCTAAAAAAAAAGCGAGCATCTAAAGCTGTTGGTTCACGTCATGCACATCAATAAATTTTTAAGTCTAAGCCTTCAATTTAAACGTAAGTCCCTTATTTTTCTCCAGTTTAAGGGTTTTGTACATATTTTTCTATTCCCCCCAGGAAAAAAGCGAATTTGATGAAGTTGTGGTTTTAACGTTCCATCAGCACCTACAAAAGGGGAAATTTAATTTTCGAACAGTAAACACAGTTTGCGAATACAGAGGAAGAACTTATCGGTGCATGGGTACATAGAAACGAGAGATTTTCATTTAAAATATATACAATTGAACAAGCGTTGGGCAGAAAAGAAATTAGAGGGTGATTTTTTTTTTATTTTTGGTAACTTTTTTTTATTTAATAAGCCTCATGAGATAATTGTATAACCCTTGCAAAAAGGGAACTGATCCAGCGTTTATAAAAAAAAAAATAGATTTTTTATAGAGGGAAAATTTCCAAAAAAAAAGAAAAAAAATTATTAACTGATTACTTGGAAAATTAAATAAAGCGGGAGGAATGGAGCACACTTTTAATAGAGAGGCTAATAGGGTTTTTGACGTCATTATCTGTCAAGCAAAAGAAGTTCGCTTTTCTGCTCATCTTGTTTCTGCAAATTTTTTTTTGCCAAAAAAGTTTTTGATTTTGTAAGTTGTTTCCTGATAACTATTTAAACTCACAAAAAATTCATCCCCTTTTTTGATGCAAAAAAACTTGTACATATCTAAGTATAAATTTTTGTCAGGATGAATTCGAAAAATGACTGGCGCTTTGACTCTGTTCTCATTTTTTAAAAGAAAAAAATTTAATGAAATTTTGAGGAAGCCCCAAAACTTTTAAAAAATTTTTTAACAATCCCATGACAACGGGCAGAAGCAGAAAGAGTTTTCTCACTAAAAGTGTCAAAAATTTTTAAACATCCACTTAAAGGCCTAAACCAAAACTCTTCCTGCGGGACTGACATGACAATCGACTACGTACCTAATCTTCAGGTTTCCTCGGGTTTCATGTTGTGACTAATTAAGTCCAAAAACAAAAGTATGTTTTTTAAATGTTTCTCAGTTGATAAAAAAGAAAAAAAAATGTTTTTTTAATATTTTATAGTGAAATGTTATATAAAATTTGGTAAAATTAGTTTTCCAAAAAACTTTTGTTAAATCGAAAAAAAATTTAAAATTTTTTTACGTACATGTTAAACCCCTTGTAAAGTGTAATTTATTGTGACTTTTTTTTCTTAAATTTTTGTACATTAAAAAAGAACATAACATAATGGCAATTGGTTTTGGAAATGTTTGGGAAAGCGGTCATTATTATATTATTGTTTTTTTTTTTATAAAACCGTACTCTAATAGTAAAGAAAAATACATATATTGGAAGCAAAAAAATTTAGATTAGACTTAGGATGGTTTGGATCTAAACGCATGAAATATTTAAAGGTTTTTTTTATATCTTCTATTTTGTAACTTATTTTTAAACTATTATTTTTGCGATTTTGGGGATAGGGGTCACCGAAAAAAAGATAAATGATTTTTTTTGTAGCCTCTTTTAAAAAAAATCCGAATGTGATTTTGCTCAGTAAGCAAGCTTTTCGTTTGGTTTTTTTAAAAACAAAAATTTTGTATCGAAAACGTATGTGAATTAAACATTTAAAACCTCAAAATCATTTTTACGTAGCAATCTGTACCATTTTTGAAAAATGAGCTCTCGATAAAAAGTGTTTTAATAGAAATAAAAATAAAAAAATGCCCCTCAATAAGGTCAATTTCATTACTGGGAGAAAAAAAAAAATAAAAAAATAACAAGGGCCGCAAAACGAGTATTTTTCTCAAGTGTTTAGAAGAAAATATAGCTCGTAGCTCAAGTAATGTTTCCATCCAATGCGATTATGGAGTACTCCCAGCACTGATACTCAATCACCGATACTTTTGAGATCAAATCACTGAGAGTGCGGTGTCTAGGATAGGTGAAAAAAAACAGTCAGTGATTCTTGTCCATCTCTACCTCCACCCCCCTCTCCAACAGGGGATGTGGTTTTATGGAGACCCCCCAAAATTTTTCCCTTCCCACCCCACCCCAACCTTAACCAATATAAATTTAAAAAAAAGAATGTTTTTGTATAACAAAGTAAATTTAAAAAGCTTTAAAAATCCGAGCAAACAATTATTTTGGGATTCATTTTTCTAATTAACTCCCTTTTTTTATCATTTTTTTTATTTCAAAATCCACCCTCTACCAAAACCATAAAATTTAAAAATAGTAGGTAAATTTTCTCAACGATTTTAAATTTTACGTGTTAATATGCGGAGATACTACGCTTTACGGCTTTAATGTGTGATCAACGGAATTAAATTTTTCAGACCCCCTCCTTAGACCCTTTCAAAAGGTGACATTGTTTTTGGCGCTTTTAGCGGCAAGATTTGGCAATAAAGCAAATCCATAAAAGTAAAATATTTAAAATATGTTGGCTGCTTGAAAAATACCGTTGTGCTCCCTAAAAAATCATGGGGCCTATTTTAAAAATGCGTTTAGAATGATTTTCCAACAAAAAAATTTAACAGGATGGTGTTACCCTTTTCGCAACACGTGAAAAAAAAAATATTGTAAGTTTAAAAAAAAATCACAGGAAGATTCGAAGAAAATATAGAAAAAGTGGTAATTTTTTTTGGTTCGTTTATGTTTATTCTTATTGTGAAATGGGCTATCGTTTGGAGTTTTAAACCCTAGATTTAAATAAAATATTTTTTATGCATTCCCTTTTTTAAAGTGGCCTTATATTGGAGGGAATTTTTTCTGTCATGGGTTGCTTTTGTTTCTTAAACAATTGAATTAAAAGTATAAAAACCTTATGAAAGGTTTTTTTTTTTTGCGGGTTTTGTGTGCATTTTGTAGAAAACTTTAGGTTACTAAAGTTTTATGGCCTATTTTGTTCAATTTTTTATCATTTTTTTGCTCCTTTTAAAAGTTTAAGTTCCCCTTCATACTAAATTTGATATAAAAAAAACCCCCTAACTTGTTCAGACATTATCATTTTAATAAATTAATACTACTTACATACCTAATCACGCTATTTCCCTTTTAGGTAGGGAAAAACGTAATAAGCTAGCTCAAAAACCCAAAGTTTAATAAACCATCCTCATTTAAATTTCTCATTTCTTATCCTTTATCTCCCCCTTTGCTTTAACAACTCCATACTCCATACATGCTCTTTAATTATTAAAAAATATTATTTTTTCTCTTTTTCACACCTTCATCTACCAAAATAACCAAGTTTTAATCCCCTTCTTTTGATCCCCAAAACTCTACCTTCATAAATTTGCTCCACACTCAATCCACACTCATCCTCCCAACATGCCCGACCAGTAAAATCCGCCCTCCTTCAGCAGCCATTAATTAAGCTCCATGATGTTCACACGAGTTTTTCCTAAACATCTCATTCCAACGCATTCACCGTGCTTTGGTTTCTCCGACAAGCTATGTTTTTCCCCCATTCAACAATTAAACTTTATAAATTTTGTTTTTAATCAAAACTTTTTTTATTGTTGGAAAATTCCAAAAAAAGCATATTTTTTTCAGAAAGCAAATAAGCCAAAAATTTTTGAAAACGTCATCCAGTTTGAGAAAACTGTCCAAAATTTGCCTCTGGGGAAGAGAAGAATCGGTAAAAAATTGGTCACAAAAAAAAAATTTCAAATGACTACACTAAAACAAACATTTTACTTATTTTGCGCCGGGTTCAACCATAGTAGGCTACCAATTACATATTAAGATGGGAAGGGTTAGTTTTTAGAAAAGTTATCCCTATTTGTGGGGATGTAGGTAGAAAATATTTAGGAAAAAAAACCCGACCCGTACTCAAACCCCCAATCTCATCAAAACCGTCAATGGAAAATGATTTAAGGGCCATATGCCATTTTGATTAGTGAGTGGTAAATATAGGAGGAAGGGGGGGGGGGAATAACACCCAAACGAGATTTGTCCGGGATTTCGCGCCGAGCTATCCGGGGGCCCCCAATCCCTATCCGTGTGCTTACGTGTATTTACCCTGGGGTCATTAAACCGGGCCCCAATCAAAAAGAGGTCGGAGAGGTTTTAGGGAAACCACACTTAAGAGTGAAAACAAACCACCCCCAATGCATTTGGTTTTGGGTTTAAAAAAGTTTAATCTTGACAAAATTTGGTTAGTCAAACATGTTGGCGGCCCTGAGCTAGTTTAGCTTTTAAGTATGAGTACTGTATGTAATAATATAACACTAAAATCGATGTTGCAAATAAAAGTGTTGAAAAAACTTTAAATCTAAATTTTTTGGATTCTGAAAAATAAATAAAAGGTTTATCTAAGCAAACATTACAAACATTTATACTTACAATCCAAATTTATCTTTTTAAAATTTTAAAGGGGATATGATTTCTACCCCTTCCCTTGTAATTTGTTTTAGTCGAATCAACCTTGACCAAAAGGAATCAAACGGGCAATGCGCCAGGAAACACGGGGGTCCAAAGGAAAGGGGTTACCCAACCCCGGTAACGGGAACCCAACTTTTAAATGATCCATTTTTTTAAAACATACCACCAAAATTATTTCTATGGCCGTTTATTTAGTTGTTAGAAGCTGTACCTGTTTCCCATGGCTGTGGTACTTTTATCATTTTTCAGATAACCGATAAAAGAGAGTATAACAAAAGGGTTTTTTTCAAGTGTTTTTTATAGGTCCTATTTTTGACCCCAAAAATGAAAAGGTCACCAATTTTAAAAAAAATCAAATTAAGAGAAAATTTTTCAGAAAGTTAAAAAATAGTGAGATGCATTAGTTAACACAAAATGCCTGCAAAATCATTTACTTTTAGTACTTTTTTAAAAACAAAAGGGGTTAAAATGGTATTCCTTCATTTTTTTAAAATATAACTTGGAGTGCTTTAAAAAAATAAAAATACTCTGTTTATCAAATGTTGTTCTTTTTGGGCGCAGGGGGGTCATGGATTTTTCAGGCGGGGGTCACATCGAAAATATAAATCGAGGTAAGAATAAAAAAACTAATTTTTTTTGTAATAGTAAATTTTTACAATGTATCGGAAACACTGAGAATTTAATAAAACTTTATTTAAAATTACTGTATAACCCTCAACATTTTTATAAAACTTTTTCAGTTTTTTGGTACAAATAAAGGCCTTGTAGATCTTTTTTATGAAAATATATTATTGATTTACGCTATTTTGCGGAGTTATATTTAATTTTTTAAAACAAACAGGATGGAACCGGGGTTCCTCCTGATGTTCAAAATGGTGATGCAATGTTCATGGGGTATTATATTCGTCGTTAAAGCCTTGCCTTGAATGAACTGAGCCAAGCCACTCGAAAACGATCTGCATCGAATAATCGACCTTGCAAATAAAGCCCCCAAGATAAAAAGGGCCCAAAAAATCTAGTAATTGTGCACCATGCCTTTTTTTGAACTAATTCACCAATTCACCACAGGGTAAACAAAATTAACCCCACCCTTGTGAATGAAAAAATTGGTAAGAGTTTATTATAAATTTGGGTTTCCCCCTCTTGGCCCAAAAAATTGATTTAGTCATTTTTCCCCCCCCGTTTGAAGGTCGGAGTATAATTCTTAAATAATCTGACCAAGGTCTGGATTTTTATGTTAGATGTATTAGTAGATATTTCAATTTTGTGTCGATTAAACTATCTAAAAAACCTTTTTCATCCTGTCTCCTGAGTTTGATGGTAACTCACCGTTTGACTTTATGAGCATGCTTTTTGACACGTTGACAAACATAAAAAATGTGCTGTCTCGGGAAAGCCCCTGGTGCCGAACTTTGGGGCAAGGAAGGCGGGCAGTTGACTGTTCCAGCCCAAGCCCTCGTTGACCCCCCACCAGCTCACCCGCTCTGGTGAGGATTGGGGGCGTACTCGGGCTTTGAGTAATATTGTCTGGTTATCGAGCCTACATGATAGATCACTGTGGGAATGCAGGCAAATATCGGAAAACAACGCGGTGTGTCCCTGTCTCCACATAGGCCCAAACGAAGGGAGCTAATAAGCCCTGCATTTCTTCAGCGGGATATGGGTATAGTTTGAGGCCAAATCGATTTGGTTGTGAAAGTTGTTTACCCCAAAGGGTTTATAACCCCCTTCCAGCAAAGGAAAAATTTCCTCAAAATTCTACCCTCTGTGGGTGTTTAAGTGCCCTGTCAAACATAAGAAATAATTGTAAAACCACATTCTTAAATATTTTGCACTGTTTGTGGTATATTTTCACACCTTTCTTTTGCTTCAAGTCAACCACTTGCCTTTTTAAGTAAATTATTCTAGAAAAAATTTTAAAGGTATTCATATAATCGTCTTATCTTAACCATTTTTTCCCTTGGGTAGTTTTTCCCCGAAGTGCGCCCCCGCATGGTGCAGGGCCCCCAGCCCAGTATCAGGGGGACCCCAAACAAGAGCCCTGATCCCATCAACATCCATTCTTCAGACGGGGATGCGCACAATTGGGAAAGCTTTCACGCCGCTTGTGAGAGGTGTCGCGCGGTCCCCAGAGAACGGCGAGTGGTAGATATAGTGAGTAGCGACAATTTTATCCGAACTAAGAAATATTTAAATAAATGCAAAAAAAATTTCCCCTTTTAGACAAATCTTAAAAATGATGCACACAATATTTGTTTTTTTATTAAAATATACTAAATGCACAAAAAATAACTTGTCATTTTAATTTGTTTTATTTCAAACGTAAAGATGTTATTACATTCAAAAGAAATAAAATTGTTAAGTGTTATAAAAAAATTGTTTTTAAAAAACAGCCCCTTCCCCATAAAAAAAAAATATTGTAAAGAAACCGAAAACAAAGTTTAAATCATCCATCATGTCAATATAAAAAAAAACTTTTTTTTTTAATACGTCCTACCATCACTGTATGGCCCCCTCCCTCTTTTTATCCTCCCTTCTATTTTCATTTCATTCCTCTTTCCCACCCCTCCCCCCCTGCCCCCTTCAACACCTTTTTTTTTTTTCCAAGGGACTATTTTAATTTACTTTTGACATTTTTATGACGAATAAATTAAAGTTTCAAAATAAAATATAGCCTATTTTACTCGCTGGTAATGTAGCTTTATACTGGGGAAGAATTTTTAAAATCAGCCCAGTTAGTTTTTGAGTTTATCCATTACAAAAAAAAAATCAAATCTTTCCTCTTTATAATATTAGTATAGATATTTGTAGTTTCCCTTGCATCTTCAGTTCTAGACAATCTTCTTTAAAAACACAAATATTTAATTTAATCAATACAGTACTATTTGTGTTTCTCCACAAATTAACAATGAAGGTCATTGAAACCCTGGACTCTTACCATGGTCAAGAGCTCTTGTTTTCACCACGTGCAGAACTTGGTGGTTTGTGAGTGACTGAGGACACTCACTACTCTCACTTTCGAGTGCTAAAAAACACGCACTTTATTCTTTACACCACCCACTTGATCAAATGTGACAATTTTCTGCTTGTAGAAATGTGTATTGGTGTATAAAGGAGGGGTGTTTTTAGTATTTATATTTGTTTCAGACCCCCTGCAGGGCGTCCGCAGGAAGCTACAGGAACATTTGTTAAAAGGTAACGTCCCGACTGCAAGATCGGATTATTCTCAATGGTTTACTTTTCCAGTTAGGTATGAACAGTTTTTGGAGAAGTAAAACATAGTTCTAATACTATAGAATCGATGTAAATATAGGATGAACTTAACAACAGGCCCCAGACCCATAATTTAGCATTCAACCGAATATTATAATGAATGGAATATAGGAAAGACTGTTAAATTAAGTTTTTTTTTAAAGCACACTTATTTATTTTGTTCAGTGTCTCACTACACTTTGGGTAATACACATTTATACTAATTTTAACTTTGGATAAGGAAGTTTTACAAGCAGTGGGAGGGGAGGGGGGAGAGTAAACTTGTTTCAGAAAAAACCCCCCAACCTAAATTAAAACCTCGATCTCCTTGCCTTAGGCAGTCCGAGAGTTGCACCTCGAGAGCCGTAGCCCCGGAACATGTACTTGTTTCAGTCACAGCAAGGATCCTCCCGTCTCCAGCCACACAAACCCTCAACAAACCACCGCCACACAGACAAAACGAGTGAATGCCACCGAGTCTACAAGTCTCAGTTCCGGAGCACTTTTCCCCTCTCCGAGACGATTTCTTGACCCTCTCGAGTATCTGAAGAAGGTATTCGGGGATGCTCCTATGAACTTTAACATTTCGAGGAGAGCGGAAGAATCACTCGAAGGAAGCCACAGTTTTTTACGTACGAGTCCAACATGTCTCACACCCATGTGTACCCCTCCACCCCCTGGGAGCAAGGTTCGCTACAACCGAGGGACAGGGAAATGGTACAGTCCCGATCCAGAGGGGTTTTTCAAGAGAGAATCCAGGGTGTACCAGGAACTAGAGGAAAGGAGAATGCCTTGTGCCAGCTACCCCTGCCAGGTATGCAGTCATAGACACATGGTTTTACATGATTTGGAAGAGCTATTTATAACTGAGCTACATTTAGTTAACCCCTTTTAAATAGCTGGTTGAATTATTTACACAATTTAATAAAAGATATTGCTTTGAGTATTTCAAATACCCTACTGGGAAAATATCATTGTTAAAATGTTTTAAATAAACGTCAAACAAAAGGAATATAAATTGCGATTCATGGTGTTTGGTTAGTTTCAGGAG
>JBCFYV010009977.1:0-47452 GCA_039000515.1 Timema cristinae
AAAGATTTTGAAATTGAACAAAAAAATTTTTTTTCGTTTAAGGTACCTTTGTTTTTGAAGATGCCCAACGCATTTCGAAGGCTATCTCAAAGTGAGAGCGTCAGTAAGTTGATGTTCTGTTGGTAACTCTGGTTGTTCCAAAGTCGTCAGTGAGGGGGAAAGACATTTAGTTCGTTACGTCCCCTTTAAAAACATACTTGGGAAAAATATGAACAGAGGGCATTAAATCATGTGGCTGTGGGCACAACAAAAAGATATTTGGACAAGAAAAGATTCATAATCTTTTTAAACAAGTTTATTGTGTTATTAAAACAAAGATGGGGTTTTTGGGGAAAACATGCAAATTTAAAATAAGTTTTTGTTTTGGTTTAAAAGTATTTTATTTAAAGTTGTGTTGTCAGTGTGGTACTAAAAAAGTTCAAAATTTTTATTTAATCAAAATTTACAATCTTTTGCAATAGGGTTAGTTATTTAAAAATTTTTAAACAACAAAGAAAAAATTGTTTTTTTTAAATCTGATTTAAAAAGGGAAAAAATTTTTTTGGTTTATTGTTCTCTGTAATTTTTATTAAATTGAAACTGTTTTAAAGGTTTTGTAGTGTACGGTTGTTTTTTCTAATTTAAAAAAAACAATTTTTTAGAGGTTTTAAATATTTAAAATTTTTTTGTGTCTTTGTCCCCCAAAGTCAAAAGCCAGGCCGTCCTGAGTTTATTTCGAAGAGTACGAAGTTTAAGATACCTATTGTTGCCTCTAAAGGAATAAGAAAAGGCCCTCGACGTATACTCCATTCACTGTAGGAATTACTCTTTGAAGGGTCCTTTTTCCTACCAATATCCTAGTATAGACTTCTGGTAAGGAAAAAGGCCTTTCAGAAAACAATTCCTACCGTGAACAGACTTTACTGTATACGAATCCAAAAGGATTTCAACAGGCCGTTTGATTGTTTAAAGACATGGATGATATTTCAAATACATTCAAGTCTCCCTATCCCTATAATGCTTACAATGCACATGAATCAAGTACAATCTCTTGAAAAGAATAGGTTAAGTGACATTCACTTATACTCGCTTTTAAAGTCGTATGATCAAAGGGATTTATTCCAAATATCGAAAAGTTAGTTACAGAAAAGCGGGCACAAATTTCTGGTCCAAAAATATATATATTTCTTCACCGTATCTAGTTGGTAAATTTTTTGATTAAAAAAAAAGTGAAAATATAGTGTTACAAAAAATGATTGTATTTAATGATACAATGTGATAGAAATAAAAGTAAATGATGATACATTTGTTTATACTATTTACCGATAACTAGAAATAATATCCCACTTTAGTGCAAAAACATTGGTTTAGTTCTGCAAAGTTGATATTTATTCGTAAGAAAATCATGCCGCCACCTAAGTTCCTTCGAAACATGAAAGTGGCCCTGCCAAGGGTCTGAGTTTGAGACCACTGCTGTAGAGTGAAGAAAGTGCGGACAACGATTGTCATGGCATGGGACATGTGATTGGCTCATGTGACTCCAATCTATCTGATATCAAGCTGACTACTGGGCTCTTACGGGAAATGTATTTCTATTTTCTTTTGAGACATTTTCATTTATTACTCAAAATTATACCAAAGTGTTGTGCTTTTAGATGGAGCACACAGAAAAAAAAGGATGTAAGATTACATGTAATATATGCTGGACAAAAAAAAAAGAGCTTGGTTCAATTGAATATCAAGATTAAATGGTAGCTGTGGGGAGAGGGAGGGAACTCGCAGATTTGTCATTTAAGTTATATTTGATTTTGATTTGTGTATAGTATAAGCCCTACTCAATCTTACATAATTATGTTTTTTTTTGTCGTGATAAGACATCAATAAATTGGTATTAAATTTAAGTACCTTGTTCCGGAACATCAAACTTAAAACAAAATCACGTGCTATAAAATAAATATTTACTATATTTGTAATAATGGTTTTTACAATGACAATAGCTTGTTCCTTAGCTAAGTTATTATGTGTTCTGTCTTAAGACAAGTTCATTTCTTTTGTCAGTGAACTTATAATACCGCCAATGCACCCTGTCCTCCACCTCCTCCTTTAGCTCTCAGAATTTTCTTATTTCCTTCAATTCATTCAATATTTGAATCCTCCTTCCTAAGCTACTCTTTTCCTCAACCTTTCATTCTATGACGTCGTGCAGAAAACAGTTCCAATCCAGTTTGCTTTGTACCGAAGAATCACATCCAAAATGGCTCTCTTCTCGCCCAATTTTCTAAGGACTTCTTCAATTGTAACCCTGTCTATCTAACTTAAATTCTCAAGTCCTTTCCAGCACCACATTTCAAAGCTCTCCAAGTGTTTCTTTTCTATCTCCCAAAAAGTCCAAGTTTTTTTTCTTCATACGATGCTCCTAATATAGCATTTAGTCAATTTCTATCTTAGTTCCAAACTCGACTTGTTGGTCACAATAACCTCTTCTTGTTAAAAGTTTCCTTGGGAAGGGCGAACCTCGACCTAATTTCCTTGGTGCAGTAAATATCCTTTGTCACCAGACTTCCCAGGTACTTGAAATGCTCTATGTTTTCCAACTGCTGGTTTCCAATTTTAATTTTCAGCAGCTTTTCATTTTTGAAATCACCATCACTTAGCTTATGTTCACTTTATTTGTAGACTTAAATACATAATTAATTATCAATAAATTATCCCACTGAACAGTTGTAAAGACCACTTTTTGCCATGTCATTGATCTCCAAGGAGTATTTTTTAAATTGTACTTCCTGCAGTATCCAGGGTTGTTTTAATATAAATGGCAAACGGTGAAATTGCAGTTGGTGGGATTAATTGCATTCTTGAATTGACAATTTTCTTAATATCTCTTGGATACAGTGACTGGATGGTATGCTCATGTCATACTGAACAAGGAAACTTTAGTAACATAACATGGCAAACAAATAACGGCTTGTTTCCATTCCGTATCGCTTACAATGAATACCTGCTTATCTGTCAATATCCAGGTGGTGCTTATCGGCCGTAACCTGACTCCTGAGTGCAGAGAGGCCAAGCAGGAGGAAGAATAAATAAAGTAATCTCTGGCACTGGCGTTGTTGCCGATTGCTGGCTGCTGGGTAGTGTAAATAAATACCATGGCAATGCAGCACTACCCATTCAGCAAATGTATTATTTCAGTTTCACAATAGTCACCGACGCGTGCTGATAAAATGCTCAGCATGTCGTGGCATGAATTTATATATTTATAATTTATTTGAGATGCGTGGTGCGTGGAAGTTGGAATAAAATAATATTATGGTAGTTAATGGCGTTTTTAGTATTTTAATAGCTACCACGATGAATAATAACAAGTTGAGTGGCATACAGTATCGTAAAATAAATAAACAAAAAAACCTTTTCTGTGGTTTTGAACCAAGTGCCAAAATTGATCATATTACTTAATCATGGATTAACGCTCAACCTCAACACTCAACTGAGGATTCTGAGTCACTAGCTGAATGCACAGTTGACATTGACCGTCTTGAGCCTAAGGAGTCTAATTTCTCAGCTTCCGACAGAGAAGAAAACAATGCATTTGTTAGAGGAGGAAGTGGAGAATTGGTGACTACAGCAGTGACGACTTCTAAATCTGTTCCCGATCCCGAATCTGGTGGCCAAACCGGAGTTGACATTTCAGACCCAGTTAAATGGCCATCACCTAAGCGAAGAGAATATCGATCTCATTATTAGGGACATTCACACCCAAGAAAATCAAAATGAGTTAAATTTTAAAAACTCTAAGCTTGTGTATGGGACAGTTTCAAGATCAACCACAAAGATAATTATTTTCATGAAATTAAAAAATGATGAAATTATAAAGAGGGAATGGCTACGTTATTCAGAAAGTGGAGGTAAATTTTTTCTGCATTCCTTGTAATATTTTTTCTGGAACTGAAAACACAAATTTGGGAATGTTTTGTATAGAATTCAATGATTGTAAACATGATAGTCGTTTCAGTAGGCATGAGCCTAGGAATAATATGAAAACTTATGTCTCCAGAGAAAAAAGATCTGTAAAGTAGATTCTGAGCTTCATGAACAATACTTGGAGGGTGTTGTACATTGGAAACAGAATTTGCATATAATCGTAAGCGTTATCAAATTTCTTAGGAAGAGGGTCTTGGCTTTTCGAAACTTCAATGAAAAAATTGGCTCAAATAAAAAGGGTAACTTTTTGGGACTTCTGGAGATGATTTTAGAGCATGATCAATTTTTAAAGACTCATTTAGTGACGTATAGTAACTCAGGAAAAGGACATGTTAATTACTTGTCTAAAACATATGTAATGACTTCATTCAATTAAGGCTACTGCATGTGGAGAGCGAAATAGTTTCTGAACTAAATGCCAGTAAATATTATTCAATTTCTGTAGACTCTAATGTTTTAATTACTCACTGTGATCAACTTGTATTCATATTACGAATAGTTTCTGAGAGTGGCAACCCCATTGAAAGATTTGTCAAGTTTATACCCCAGACCGGCCACAGTGCTCCCAATTTAGAACTAGCTGTATTGGAAGTTCTTTCAGCTTATAAAATTGACATTAAATACTGTCGAGGACAATCTTATGACAATGACCCCAACATGATGAGTGCTTGCTTATTGGGGACTACAAGCCAAGATCAAATCGTACAATCCCCTGACTCTTTTCGTGTCATGCGCAGCACATTCTTTGAATCTAGTAGGTGCATCAGTTGTAGCTTTCAAATGACTACTTATTTTATGCTCATGCATGTGTACTTTTTTTCGGTGAGTCGACAGGAAGATGGGAAATTATCCAAGGTGAAATTAAAACAAGTAATGCTGACATCAACAACACGGTGGTCTGAAGACATGATGTATGCAAAGCATTGACAGCATCCTACCACTCTTTTCTTTCAGCTGCAAAAAGAAAAAATTCTAACAGCCCATGCGAAAAACCGGAAACACGAGCTGAGGCTAAAGGTTTGTGTGCTAACAATGCTAGGATGGAGACCAGAATATTAATCAAATTTGGACAGAGATTCTAGAACGGTTTGACAAATCTAGCAAAAGTCATCCAAGTACTACTGATGTATTGTTTACTAAGAAGTTATGTGGAAAGCCTCCAAGATAAATTCTACTACTATGAATGTGAAGGGGGGGAAATGTGTGGATGAGAAAAATATGAACATGAATAAGAAGAGTCAATAAGCAGTGTGATGAGGTCAAGCGAGACAGTGACTTGATTTTTGACTACGGGGTAGATGTCAGGATGAACCATTTCTGTTTACTATTTATAAAAGGGTTGTGGAGTTTTAAGACAGAATATCTGCATGTTCAAATTTCAACTTAAGATTAGACTTTCTTAGTAAATTATCTTCGATGTCACTTCATGATCTTAGAGAATGTGCCAGGAAAGCTGTGGAAGTATATCCCGGCGTTGTAGATAATGAATTCATTGAATAGTGTGTCCATTTCCAGAGTTCTTCAAATAACTAAAACTTGATGAAGAGTCGCCTGAAAATTTATTGTAAACGATTTGAAGCAAATAATCGCCACCTATCCGAATGTAAACAATTTTCTCCGGATTCTTCTATGTATTTCTTCTACCAATGCAAGTTTTGAACAAACTTGATCAGTTTTGTTACTTGATTTTTAAGATGATAAGAAGAAACACCATAAAAAGAATATAATTAGAAGAAGTAGTTGGTGTGAACCATGATTACTAAAAAGAAACAGTTATTCACACATCAATTTATTAAACGAAATTATATCTGAACCGAATGCTTGAAGAAACAATCTTCGGATGAATGAAGATACATTAACTTACAATGAATAGTGATTCCATTGTTATATACACTTATAGTTTTAAATGGTTTAAAACTATCTGAAAACTTCATGAGCTAGGCCAAGACTGCATCTGCTTGACTGACCATGAAGGGGTCACAGATATATCGATCTTATCCGTGCATACTTAACTGAAGGGGCGAATCCAGACAATTTTCATAGGGGTAGGGGGTTATAATTATAAATAACATAGTTACTTACAATGTTAGATTTCTGTTTAAAGCCGTTTAATAGTTTCTCATTCATATTTGATTTTATGTATGTTTTAAACCGTGGTCATTCTTTCCAATTTTTTGAAATCAGTTAGTTTTTATAAGCTATTTTGAGTAGCCCCTTTTAACAATTTTTTTGAAAATGGTTCACTCTAGAAGCTGAGTAGTCTTAGCCTTTATTTTGGATTAAACCTTTTAAGCCATTTAAAGTGTTCCTCATCTAGAAATTTTTTAAATTTTGATGCCCCTCGAAGCTATTTAGAGTTATCCTCACCTTAATTTTTTACGATAGTTAGATACCTCTAGAAGATAATCTTTGAAGTGGTCCTCCACCAACAAAATTTTGAAAATTGAATTATTTCTGAAACCAGGCTATTTGAGGTGGTTGTTCGCCTTGAAATTCTTCAAAATGACATGCATCTAGAAGCTATCTGGAGTTATCCTCCCCTAGACATTTTTGAAATTTTGATGGCCTTGGAAGCTATTTAGAGCTTTCCTCCCCTGACTATTTCTGCCAGTTAGATGCATATAGTCTAGTAGCTATTTGAAGCAGTCTTCTTCGGCAAATTTTTTGCAATAGAAAGCATCTAAAAAACATTAATTAGAGTTTGATTTAAGACCACTTTTCAACTTCATATTCGATAATATCAGAGGATTTGAAGTAAATCTAGGTCACCTCTGACAAGACATCTTGTGAATGTGGGGAATGCCAGGCCTCCACCGTGGTTCGGATTCCACGTTACACTGTAGGTCCTTCATTTCATCTCACAATCACCCTACCATTACACATTAGCGTAAGTGCGTATAACCCGAACGGGTAGTAAGACGCGGTGCTAATAATAATAATAATAATAATAATAATAATAATAATAATAATAATATATCTAGGGGGGAATTTATTACAGGTAGGGGCAAATTATTTCCAGGGGGTCGTAGTCCCCCACAGTTCCGCCACTCCTGCTGTCCACACATACTCTAGTGTTGATGGGCATGTGGTGCACTTTGTTGACCCTAAAAGGAAAGGAAACACTCAAACACAAACGTTAGAATATTTCCTCCCTTAATTTACACTTAAATCATTTATATAATATTATTTTTAATGATTAACACAAGTGGTAATATCTATTATATGAAACTAATAATATTATCTTTATATATTCAAGCTAAGCAAGTATAGTATTTGTCTAAATAATCGCCTAGTTATGTGGTAAAATAGTATAAGTCAGTGGTATTCAACCTTTTTTGTTCACATACCCGAAGATATAATTCTCTTCCACTTTTTACACCCAAATTGTTGATGAGTAAGGCAAGTTATACATATTCTATCATCTACATCTAAAATAAAACTTACGCATCCAGATCGCATGTCATTACGTCCGGGTCTCTTGTGACTAGCCATAAATCCAGCACTGATTAGAATTAAAATTGATGAACAGTACGAATTTAGGTGAATTTCTGAACATAGCGTTATTTATCTCTCGCGTGCGGTTCAGATGCTACTCGTGCGAAGGTCACCTTGATACTGAATTTTAACTACCTGGCTTACATGGTCAACCCCTCCAAACTGTGCCATTAGACACTTCAAATATCATTATATCCAACCCTACAATTTAAATCCACTAAAAAAAAACTTTTATTCGTCTAATTTTAGTCAGCTTTTTGGGATTTGGCCACACTGTGCGGCCCCGGTTCGAGGACCGGCTGGGGTGAAAATATGGTGAAAGGCCGGTTGAGTGAGCCGCCGGGGTCGGTTGCAGTGAAGAATGGTACTCTAATGATATTTCCATAAGTAACCCTGGTGGGAAATAAAATTAAACTTTGGCCAGTGGGCTATTTCTGTCCATCTGACATTTCTTGTGACTATGTGGAGGCTGGGGGGACAATTAAAACTTTACTGTTAAAATTTGGAGCTGGAATTACTGCCCACCCCTCGTGGGCAGATTTTGAATGTTTTACTTGTTCTAAAGTTCCTGTTAGAACTGTTATCAGAAAATAAGTATTTTAAACATACTTTTCGAGGAAGGGGAACATAAGAAATACATAGTTGTACAATAACGAGGGACTAGACCGAGAGACACCAGCCTCCAGTTCGAGGACTGGCTAGGACATAGTTATGAGATACACATATAACACAGTCAAGTAAAAGAATAGAAAAACCTCGCCTCATCTCACTCCAGATTGAGGAGGATGCGAGGACAGTTCACGACTGTCTCTTATAATTTTATATACTATGTGAACTTATAATGTCCTGATAGTAAAAATTAAACTGAAATTGAAAAATAGACTGTCTGTAGCCAGAACGGTCCAACCCACACCGGTTGTTTGGGGTTGGAGACGAACACATGACGCCATAACACGCACACAGGCTGACCGCCTGGGCTTAGCGCCAGCCGGGAGATCTCACGTGGTGCCTGCCGAAGCCGGCACCATACAAACTGCTAGACAAGCTATAAAAAAATATTTGGAAGTCTGGGTGGGTAAAGTGGCCGACACGACTTGGACCAACTGCTAGACAAGCTCAAGTATAGGAGTACAAAGTGATAGACAATAAAGATTTTGCTTAAAATGTATATGTAGGTATTGTTTGCCTAAATAACACTATGCTAGGTGTAAGTATTGTTTGACCTCCTAAATAACACTATGCTAGGTGTAAGTATTGTTTGACCTCCTAAATAACACTATGCTAGGTGTAAGTATTGTTTGACCTCCTAAATAACACTATGCTAGGTGTAAGTATTGTTTGACCTCCTAAATAACACTGTATGCTAGGTGTAAAGTATTGTTTGACCTCCTAAATAACACTATGCGAGGTGTAAGTATTGTTTGACCTCCTAAATAACACTATGCTAGGTGTAAAGTATTGTTTGACCTCCTAAATAACACTATGCGAGGTGTAAGTATTGTTTGACCTCCTAAATAACACTATGCGAGGTGTAAGTATTGTTTGACCTCCTAAATAACACTATGCTAGGTGTAGGTATTGTTTGACCTCCTAAATAACACTATGCTAGGTGTAAGTATTGTTTGACCTCCTAAATAACACTGTATGCTAGGTGTAAAGTATTGTTTGACCTCCTAAATAACACTGTATGCTAGGTGTAAGTATTGTTTGACCTCCTAAATAACACTATGCGAGGTGTAAGTATTGTTTGACCTCCTAAATAACACTGTATGCTAGGTGTAAGTATTGTTTGACCTCCTAAATAACACTGTATGCTAGGTGTAAAGTATTGTTTGACCTCCTAAATAACACTATGCGAGGTGTAAGTATTGTTTGACCTCCTAAATAACACTATGCGAGGTGTAAGTATTGTTTGACCTCCTAAATAACACTATGCTAGGTGTAGGTATTGTTTGACCTCCTAAATAACACTATGCTAGGTGTAAGTATTGTTTGACCTCCTAAATAACACTGTATGCTAGGTGTAAAGTATTGTTTGACCTCCTAAATAACACTGTATGCTAGGTGTAAGTATTGTTTGACCTCCTAAATAACACTATGCGAGGTGTAAGTATTGTTTGACCTCCTAAATAACACTGTATGCTAGGTGTAAGTATTGTTTGACCTCCTAAATAACACTGTATGCTAGGTGTAAAGTCTTGTTTGACCTCCTAAATAACACTGTATGCTAGGTGTAGGTATTGTTTGACCTCCTAAATAACACTATACGAGGTGTAAGTATTGTTTGACCTCCTAAATAACACTATGCTAGGTGTAAAGTATTGTTTGACCTCATAAATAACACTGTATGCTAGGTGTAAGTATTGTTTGACCTCCTAAATAACACTATGCTAGGTGTAAGTATTGTTTGACCTCCTAAATAACACTATGCTAGGTGTAAAGTATTGTTTGACCTCATAAATAACACTGTATGCTAGGTGTAGGTATTGTTTGACCTCCTAAATAACACTATGCGAGGTGTAAGTATTGTTTGACCTCCTAAATAACACTGTATGCTAGGTGTAAAGTATTGTTTGACCTCCTAAATAACACTGTATGCTAGGTGTAGGTATTGTTTGACCTCCTAAATAACACTATGCGAGGTGTAAGTATTATTTGACCTCCTAAATAACACTATGCTAGGTGTAAAGTATTGTTTGACCTCATAAATAACACTGTATGCTAGGTGTAGGTATTGTTTGACCTCCTAAATAACACTATGCGAGGTGTAAGTATTGTTTGACCTCCTAAATAACACTGTATGCTAGGTGTAGGTATTGTTTGACCTCCTAAATAACACTATGCGAGGTGTAAGTATTGTTTGACCTCCTAAATAACACTGTATGCTAGGTGTAGGTATTGTTTGACCTCCTAAATAACGCTGTTTGTCATACGGTCTAATAAGGTTTTAGAGTAGCTTGAATAAGAGTAATCATTCCGACTGAGTGGATTGGGCTGATAGTTACCACCCTTGTGATTTTTACATCTAACTTTTACACTAATGCGGGATTATTTCATCTTAACTTAGCCGTACGGCTGTTGCCCGACATAGAACATCTGACTTGACAGTTATGCCACGCCAGGTTGTCTATGAAAGGGCTGATTTGTTCTGTGAGTTACAGGCAGCAGTCGCTGGCCCTTATCCTCATGGTATGAGGGTGAAGACAATGAATAGGTGAAACCGTTTAATGATGCTGCAATATAATACAAAGTTATGGATTAGTACCCTTTGAGTGAAAATAGTGGTGATTGTGAATGATCTCGCTGTGGTAAGAGGGTTTGGAAGGATTTTCTTTTCTTAGGATGAGGAAGGTTGGCTTATTTGGAATGATCGATTTGTGAGTGATGGCGTAATGTGATTTCGGGAGTGGGTTGGTAGGTTTAACTGTTTTAGGAGTTGGTTTGACGAGGATGGTTACATTTCCATTCCCCATCTGGGGCCGACAGTGGCGCCAGCGTTATTCTCTGGCTAGAAGGTTGACCTAGTCGGTTATCCCAGTGGAGTCCGGCGGTGGCAAAGGTGATCTTAACTTAGCTCCTTATTCTAACCCATTAATAAACCTGGTGCTAACGCAACATTAACAAAATGTTCTTAGCTTCGATGGTTGATGGTCTAAGCCCTAAGGCATCATTCTCAAAATAGACTGGACTCTCAATGACGGGGATATCAGGCTTCAAATCCTGCCGGCTGTACGGAGGGTGATATTTCATTAATGGTTTACATTCTCCCTACATGCAAATGAGAGTACACATCTTATAATAACATTTATTCTGTAATCCATTAGTGCAATTAGATATTTTTTGTAGCACTGTGTCTTACCACCTGTTTGGGTTATACGCCTATTTACTAATTACGTTAATGTGTTGAGAATGAGGAAGATTAAATTTATATATAGTGCACCTGAATTTGCGCGGTGGCAGAATGGAAAAACTTTTAAGAAAAATCACCCTCACTGTACCTGGCGGAATCGAACCCTGATCATAAGCTACCAACTTAATTTCTGGCAGTTGCTCTTTTATATAAGATGGTATTTCATCTTGTTAGTTCTTAAAGCATGATTTTACCATTTTTAAAAAAATGTTTGTCTCCTTTCCTCAGATCCGATAACTCGTTTCATTCAGAGAAACATTCTTTATTTTCAGATACCATATTGTACGTATCAAAACCCATTATTTATTCGAAATGATAACTAAACTAGTGTTATAAAATATGTTTTGAAGAGTGCAATGTGTAAGTAAATTATTAAAATTAAAAACACGATGGTTTAAGTTTATACACGTATAAGTGGACCTCACCCTTTTTGGGCTAGTTAAATCTAGTGTGTCGGGAGGACAGCAATTTCTAGGAGGATCCAGACCATCCTTATACCCAACTTTCTAAGCCCATGTTTATCACTTTGTTAGTTTTGAAATAACTTGTCTGTCACTTGAGCCACTCTTAACTGGAATTAGCTCCATGTTTGTCGAGCAGTTGGTCCTCTCGTGTCGGCCGCTTGGCTGTCTATGACTTTGTCCTCTTATATGGGAGCTTGTCTATCACATGGTCCAACTCGTGTCGATCACTTGGTCCGTGTCATATCTTCGTGTCTAGCAGTTTGCTTTCTACCATTTTGTCCTCTCGTGTCGTCCACTTTGTTGTCTATCACTTTGCCTGCTCCCGCCAGAGCCGATTGCTACTCATTACCACAAACTACCTCTTGGGTCAGCCGTACGTCTGTGAACAAGAGCTGGGGCGTCGTAATCGCTGATGCCCCATACGATTGCATTAGAACTAGCCAGCCCTCGTAAAAGTTATATATATATATATATATATATATATATATATAATATATATATATATATATATATATATATATATATATATATATATATAGTTTGTTAGGATTTTATACGTCGGTCACAGGCTAGAAGCTATAAGTCTGCCAAATTTCAAGTTTCTAGCTCAGCTGGAATTGGGTAAACATTAATGTCAATGAGTGAGTCAGCCGTGTGGCTTTATAGTAGTATGATATTACATATTTACGTACCTCCCAGGATGTCTTCGCGTAGCCCAGGTCGAAAACCACTGGTCTAAGGCATCACTATCACAATATACTATATCTATGTTGATGGAGATATTGGGGTTCAAATCCTGGTCGGGTGTACTAAGGGTGGTTTTCTATAAATGTTCTTCCATTCCCCCTCCACACAAATGTGGGTACACTTCCTCAAAATTCAACCTTCCTCGTCCCTAGCACATTAGTGTAACTCGTGTAGATGCGTATAACCCGAACGGGTAGTAAGAAGCTGTGCTACATTGGTTATTTTTCGTGGTCTTGGGGGTAAAGTGCTCGCCTTACGACCCAATGTTCGTGAGCCCTAGTTAATTCACTGCTTTAGATGGAAAAACCGAACAACAATGCAATATAGCATTTTGTTTTCAAAATTGTAGAGTCTATGTTGTGTGAGTGACTCCCCTATGATTCCGGACTTTTCTAATACACCGTGATAAAAACTTAGTTATTTTATTACAGTGATAGATGACACATCAATCATGAAGCTAAGTCAAACAGGGATGCCAACCATTAACGGATAAATTGTGTGTGTGTGTGGGGGGGGGGGGGGGGGGGAAGAAAGACGTTTGATGTTATGACCATGAACCAGCATTTTCCATTCAAACAAGCTATAAATTAAATAAACTAGTACTATATTCACTTATACTTGGTTTACCTTGCCAAGTTGCAAGAGAGATGGTCGTGAAGATAAACCAAACCAGTTCAGTACTTCATAGCGCCGTGAGGTAGATTGGGTTGGCTAACCTGACATGCAGGTATGTTATTTATGTAGGCCTACTCTACATACTTATTATATAGCTTAATAAATTGAGTTCGAGAGTGACTTAAATACACTGCTTTTAATAATATAAATCAGATCCTGGATTGCTGTTTTAATCTATTGCTTGGATTACGCTACTATTAAGAGTATGCTATTATGAATATTTTATTTCTTTTAATAATGAAAAACAATATTTCAAAACTATGAATTGACTTATAGAGAGGAGTAACTACCGCGAGATTTTGAATCAAATTGTTATCTCTTCAAACGACCTACCAACAAATAATGACTCATAAAAGAAACACAACAGCCGGTTCCCGTTGGTTAATTTATTTATTAGCGTTAAAGGAAAACATTAGTTTCACCTATTATACATTTTTAAGCTCTGCTGAGAATCGAATCCTAAATAATTAGATCAATAGGCAATTTTGTTTTAAGCTTTACGACACAAAAAAATCTCCAATATAATGAATTAAGAAATAAGATCTTGAACAAAGCCTATCAAGAGCCAACCTAAAGCTGTACCTATGTGAAACCAAGCTAGAGATTTGGGTTAAGATTAATCAGACATTAATCACATGTTTTTTTTACATGTTTAAAATGATTAAAATAATATAACAACGGTAGAGAATTGGGTTCATGTTCTAGTTAATAACCTATATGGAATGAAATTTACTATAAAATACGTTCAGCCTTTTGAATTATAATTTATTTACGTACCCTTAAACATAATCAAAACCGAGATTCAACAAAGTAAAATACATGTTTTTATTCACAAATTGTATCTCTCAATAAGATACAAATGATGTATATTAAATTATATTTATTCAGACTGAAACTTAATTTCACTCTAAGAAGCTATTCTTTATCTCGCATATGTATTGTGTTTATTTTGTTCTTGCTATTATTACTGTTAAAGTGTTCGAGAGATATAATACAACAGAGTATAATTTTTTTTTCACATTTATTTACTATTTCAATTAATATAAACATAAATGAAGATCTCGAATTTCTTAAAAATTAAATTGTAAACATAAGGAAACATGTAAATAGATATGTCTTACAGGGTATACAAATTTGATCATTTTTAATGGGTCAACTTGATGTTCTATGCCCATAATTGTTTAGCCACCCAGAGGTCTTATAGATGAGTATAATCATTATTTTAGCTCTTTTCGGCTTTGAACTAGTCCAGAACATTCCTGGAATCTCTTTAAAGATTCTATGCGTTTCAATTTCTTTATTTTTAATGATGAAAAGAGTGAATCTTAAATAATATGGTAGTTTCGTCTTTGAAAAGTGAATATCCTACGTTTCCACGGTGGCGAGGTAGAACCGTAATATTTACTTGAGTTGGGAGGGAAAATTAAATTCCCACTATGAAATTCAGCAAACTTTCTTCAATGAGCCCATCATCCGAGGCGTCACCCTAGCGTTTTATCGGACTGCTGTTGATGGGAAGACGGGGGTTTGAGTTCCGGTTGGGTGCACTGACGGTTTTTTTTTTTTCTTAACTGGTTTTCCACTCTTGATTCATAATAATGGAGATGTATTGCTTCGAAATTATTTTGTAATCTGCTTTGACCCCTATTACGTATGTGGATATCACCAACAGGTGGTAAAACGCGGTGCTTTTGTTACTGTTAATTTAATAAATCAAGTTAATACTGTATACATATTCACGGATTTTATGTATAATAATCAGCACCTTCTGGTTAAAGTGATAAATCTCACGTTTGTGCAAGTTTGAACCTGTCTGATTCATACGTGACGTCTGTTGTGAGTATCAATTGAAGTCCAACTTTAATTGAGTGCGGACGCGTGGCGTTATCGTGATATGGAATTTGTTCATTTAACCCAACCTAACCTAACCTAGCCTAACCTTCAGGATATTCTAATAGAAATATCACTTCAGCAAAAACAGGTTTTGTTGTAATGTAAAATAACTGGTTAAAATAATAAACCACATTAACCACAAATATCAGCTACTTTGGAAAATAACTGGTCATTATGCATAGTAATTAATTTATTACTTTAAAGATAACACATTCAAAAATAATCCTCAATATTATTACGAAATATTAGCGCCAACCTTTATGGACCCCTAACTTAAGACAGATTTTCAGTAGTATTTTCATCTTTCTCATTTTTTGAATTTTGCCTTATTCAATATAAATCAATTCTAATTTTGTTGAAAAAGTAATGAAATTAGATTGAACATTGATTACAGATTTTACAAAAAATTGCGTCTTCCAATTTTTCATATTCCACCAAAGGGTATGTTTTCAGCCAGTGACGCATTTTCTTTGCTTTAACTATGTCTTTTTCTCTCAGTAGTTTGTGGTGGAGATCGTCCGTGTAGAAGTTTCAATCCTATGCCTATAAAGTTTGTTTTTGAACTAGGTGATAACACTGCTCCACTTTCGCTTAAGGGTTATTGTTTTTTTTTTTTATAAGCTCATAGTCATAGCTTGCAGCCTTTGATACTCAAGAGCATGCAAGGATGACGTAAGCCTAAGCAATCGTACTCTTAATTGTTATATATCAGTAGTTGTACACGCTCATCAGGTCCTCTTTTTAAAACAAGAGATTGTTTTCCCAGTTAGCACAACACAGTGGATTGACATAAACGGTAATTCAGGGGAAAACACCCCACTTTTGTTATCAAAAGAGGGGCTGGTAAGGACGCCAGTTTGTTAACGATGTGCACAGGCTGCTAGGGACAGATATAGAGCGTAGGGATGGGTTGTGAAATCACAACCTGCTCCTTTGTCACTGCTCCTCTTACGTCACATTCACATAGGGATGGGAAAAACTGCTCCTTTAGTGGAGCAGGAGCAATCTGTTACTGCTCCACCACTGGACCTGTTCCTTTTACCTGCTCCTTTGTCACTGCTCCTCTTACGTCACATTCACATAGGGATGGGAAAAACTGCTCCTTTAGTGGAGCAGGAGCAATCTGTTACTGCTCCACCACTGGACCTGTTCCTTTTACCTGCTCCTTTGTCACTGCTCCTCTTACGTCACATTCACATAGGGATGGGAAAAACTGCTCCTTTAGTGGAGCAGGAGCAATCTGTTACTGCTCCACCACTGGACCTGTTCCTTTTACCTGCTCCTTTGTCACTGCTCCTCTTACGTCACATTCACATAGGGATGGGAAAAACTGCTCCTTTAGTGGAGCAGGAGCAATCTGTTACTGCTCCACCGCTGGACCTGTTCCTTTTACCTGCTCCTTTTTGTCACAGTCACTATATTCGAACTACTCCTAGCCTAGTAGCAGTTATCACGTTTCTTGCTTGTGCCGGCACAGCAACAGCACAATTCTTTGGCCAAGTGCCTAGGGGTAGAAATGTAAATGTCGAACGAGATAAGAACTGAGTTGTTGTGCGCATGCGTGAATACGGAATAAGTATTTTGTTTCCATTACACCATCTAGAAAAACTATAAAATATTACACTTAAAAGAACATTTTAACGTTGGTGTCTATACTAACTTAATCTAAATTTAACGGTGATGTGTTCAGGACAATGCTAATTTCTAAGCTAGTTTATTTGTCAACGTTAAAACTTGTCTGCTTGAATGGGCATGTGTAGCTGTTCAAAGAGTGGTTTCGTATTCAGCATTCGCGCATGCGCACCATGTACACTTGTATTGTTATTTTTCTTCTTTCTTGCTCTTTCACTTTGCCGGATCTACGCTCCTTTCGGACAAGCTTGCTGTATTGTAATCTGGTTTGATCTTTTCGTTTAATAGCATAGGATCCCTCTTCGATGGCCGTTTGGTCTAACCTGCTGCTCTTTTAGACTAGACTGTCGAAGATGTAGAGATCAAGGTTCTAATCTCAGTCGGGTGTACTGAGGGTGGTTTTTATAACATGGTTTTCCACTCTCTCTCTACAAGCAAATGTGGTTACACTTTCTAGCTTCCTATATATATAAAACTTAACAAATTCTTTAAAACCACTAGCGTAATTAGTACATGATCATATAACCTGAACGGTTAGTAAGATACAATGCTAAATTATTTTTTTAAATATAGCATAGGTAGTTATTTTAATATCATGGAAAAAGTATGGGATTATAACGTAAGATTGTGTGAGAGAGAGAGAGAGAGAGAGAGAGAGAGATAGAGGATGGGGCTGGAGAGTGAAGGGGCAAATGTTCAGGTAAGCGAAGGTCAAAGGAGGCAGAACTTTTGCTAATTTTTTTCAACATGCTAATTTATTTTGACTTTACTAATTACTAAAGGTTAGTATAATATTCAGAGTTATATTTACATTGTACATTGTAATTATAACAAAGAGGTGAGAACCTAAAAAGTATATTTAGAATTTACAATAATAACATGTTTATGAAATTACTCAGATTAGAAATGGGAGTTGAAACTAGAACGTTAGAGGGGTGGGGTAGGTTGACCGGAGAAGGGGAATAAAACTTCTAGGGAAAGTTCTAACTCGTGCTTTCCCCATTGCCTATCCGTATATGTATAGTATGATTCTAGTAAGAATAAACCTTTACAAAATGCAAACATATTTGTTTGCAGTCAACATTAATAACATTTTATTATATTATTAGTGATATTTTATAGGTAATTATAATGTATACCAAAGGTGGCAGCTGCAGCTGCTGATTGGTTGTATGAAAATGGTTTTAGTAAATTTTCTAACAAATCATATAAAAAAGTTTATTCCTGTCAGAATTTGACGTCAATTAAATAGGTTTACAATATCTCTCTGGAAAATATATGCCTGACCAAAAACTCCCCTAACGGCTGTGTGTGTGTGTATATGTATATATATATGAGGTTACTTTTTCTAATATTACGATAACTGTTCAAGTATTTTGCTAAACATATTTTTACACTAGTCACTTTTCCACAGAGTTAATTATTATCCATAGAAGTTTTTTAAAAAAATACTATTTTTCAGTGAATTTAGCATTGCAATTTATAAAGATAAGCTGTTTCACTTTTTCGGATGACAATCTAGTACGTCTCTCATTTAATATTTGGCCAGTTTTTGAAAATAAACGTTCACAAGGAAACTGACGTCGCCACAGTGCCAAATTTTTCTCTGACCACTTCACTTAAATAAGGATAATTATATTTGTGTTCCAGCCACCATTTGAGAGGATCTTCATTTCGAGGAAGCACATCATCTTCTAAATAGCGTTGTACTTCTATAATAGCTCTTGATTGTGCGGCCCCACTTGATTTTACAGACGCAACTTTTGTGTCCGAGTTGCTCCAAATAGACAGCTCTGCAGAAACATCTTTATCACTATCTCTTCCTTTGTCTATGTATGGCATCTGATTTGCAGGACAATTATTTTTCAATTTGTTTGCAACAATATTTGTAACCAATCTTTTGGCTTGCTCAGCTACGTTCTCAGTAAAGGCAATATTTTTTAAAACGAGGGTCTAGAAATGTAGATACCAATAAAGTATTACTTTGCTCTACATTTCCAAATCTTTCTGAAATACCGGTTTTGAGTGCTACAATCAAATTTTAGCCGTTTCTGAGAAATCCTGTTGAAGTAGATGGTGGTTCACGTCATCGAGGCCTTTTGTTAAAATTATTACAAGCGAGGCTGTTACGTAACGCTCTCCATTGATTATTTTAGTAACACTTTCGAATGGTTTGAGCATCTTTACCACTTCTCTTGCTACATTCCAGTCCTCTGTGGTTAAGACTGGTAAGTCTTTTGTCAACCAATGCCACCGTAGTCCGGACAACATCCTCTAGCTCAACAAATCTTTCAATCATATAAAATGTGGAGTTCCACCTAGTGCAAACATCTTGAATTAATTTTTTTGGTTCCTTGCCACAATTTTTTGAAAATTCTGTAAACTTGTAATTAAATATTGCACTTCTCTTAAAAAATGTTACAATAGTTTTAATTTTTTCTATAAGGTTCAATTAGTTTCAAACCGTTCTGAACAATTAAATTGATTGTGTGCGCAAAGCAACCAAAATGTTTCCAATGTAACTCATATTGGATTGCGTTTTTAATGTTGGATGCATTATCCGAAACCACCAATAAAATTTTGCTTCAATTCCCATGAACAGGCTATGCGCTTTAGCTCAGTGGCTAAATTTGCGCTAGTATGCGTCTCATTAAATGAGTGGCATTCCAATAAAATTGATTGGATTTCAAATTTTGAATCAATGAAGTGAGCTGTGACAGCTAAATAGCTTTCATTATTGAGGGATGTCCAACAGTCAGTAGTAATGGTAACAGAAGTTATGTCCTTTACACTTTCCTTAACACCAACGAGAGTTTTTT
Organism: Timema cristinae; assembly: GCA_039000515.1. NCBI lineage: Eukaryota > Metazoa > Arthropoda > Insecta > Phasmatodea > Timematidae > Timema > Timema cristinae. The sequence continues at coordinate 19,596 of JBCFYV010009977.1, forward strand.
CATAAAGAGCTGGAAGCATAGATTGGGTTATTGTCTTTCTACTTGGAAGAACATAGGATGGATTTAGAGCAGATATGAAAGAGCAAATCCGATATCCTCAACTAATGAAAATGGCTGAAAGTTTGTGTGAATAAACTCATAAGACAGTCATCAAGTTTTCTTTTTGTACTTACCCCTATTTTTCTGTGAAGATAAGGAATAATGCTGTTTTTCTCTTTGTCCTTAGTAGAGATTGATTGTAAAACTGCGTTGTGGTTCAGAATGATGATGTGATTTTGTAGTGAGCTTTTGAAGTTTAGAACAAGAAACTATAGGTTCATTTTCGGTACTTGTAGACTCTAAAGGTAGGACTTCCAATTTGTCAGGCTCATCAGTGGTCAAAATAATCGGTATGAGACGTGCTAATATTTTCTGGTCGAGGAGCATATTTACCGGGTGAGTCAGTATGATTGAGATTAATTAATGGATGTTTGCGTACTATGTGCTTTTTTTAAGTTAGACACCGATGTTTTATAAGAAATTATTTGTTTACATATATCACACTTAGCCCTGGAATCATTAACCACTAAAAAAAAATTCCAAACTGGTGCAGTTTTTCTATTTTTTACGTCAGCTTTCATTTTGATTATAGTTTAAATGATTAATGGTCCAACAGTTAAAAAACTAGACCCACAAAATTAAAAAGAAAACGGTAAACTAATCAACAAAATGAATATGACACTACACTAATATACCAGTACTGACACTGTTACTGCAATCTTGTAAGTTGTAACTGTTATATGTCCAGACAGGGAAAAGGAGGGATTGGTTGAAGTATCTAACAAGTCAGCTTTTTTTAATACTGTCAAAATGTTTGGCATTGCAGGACTTGGAGGGTCTTATCTCGTTCCATGTGCTAAGAACAATAAGGCTATTGTACTGTCTTCTAACCCGCCTCGGTGACGTAGTTGGCTAACGCGCTTGTCGTGTTGAGCTCGACTGCTGAGGACGGGAAGATCGAGGTTCGAATCTCGTTCGGGTGAACTGGGGGTGGTTTTTCCTAAATGGTTTTCCACTCTACCTCCATGCAAATGCGGGTCCACTTCCCAATTCCTAATCCATTAGTGTAATTAGTACTAAAAGCGTATAATCCGAAAGGGTAGTAAGACGCGGTGCTTATTATTATTATTATTATTATTATTATTATTATTATTACTTTATTCTATATCACCTTTAGCAAGATTATCTATAGTGAGATTCTGGTAGGAAGACCAGTAATTGACAGTCACAAACACTAGTAAAACTTCTTTCATATATTCATAGCTTAAGTCATGTGATTTGCATTTTTAACTTTTGATAGATACTATCAATACCTATAAAATAACAATAATTAATTATAATGCTTTCAATGTTGACCCCAAAAAATTATGTTTGAACTTTCTAGAACTATTCTTCCTACCAGAATTATATTATGGCTTTTTTATACCACGTCTTACTTACTGCCCATCTGGTTTATACGTATATGTACTAATTACGCTAATGTGTTAGGAATAGTGATGGTTGATTTTAGAGAAAGTGCACTCGCATTTGTGTGGAGTAAGAGTGGAAAACAATCAGGGGAAAAAACCCCAGTTCACCAGACCAAGATTGAACCCCAACCTCCCTGACATCAGCAGTCTAGTCTATTGCGAAAGTAGCATGCCTATAAACGAAGCGGGTATCAGCTTTAATACAAGTATATTGCTCTTGATACCATACTGCACGCATTCTATTAATGATACTTTTTATGTTTAGCACCGCGTCTTACTACCCGTTCGGGTTATACGCTTTAAGTACTAATTACTCTAATGGATTAGGAATTGGGAAGGTTGAATTAGAGGAAGTGAACCCGCATTTGCGTGGAGGGAGAGTGGAAAACCATTTAGGAAAAACCACCCCCAGTTCACCCGAACGAGATTCGAGCCTCGATCTCCCCCGTCCTCAGCAGTAGAGCTTAACACGACAAGCGCGTTAGCCAACTACGTCACAGAGGTGGGTGATACGTTTTATGACTTGTATCACCCTGCCCCCATACATACACATACACATTGACTCAGAGAGGGAGATGTTTCCCCTGGTGGTTACGTCCTTGATGCCATCAAACTTTATATTATACCCTATCACTAAATAAGCATTTTGAATCCCACTCCATCAATGTTTTATAAGCAACCTGTCTTAGCACCCACTCGAGTTACACGCTAATTTGCTAGGGACAGAGAAGGTTGAACTTATAGGTAATGTAGCCACATTTGTGTGAAGATAAAATGAAAAACCATTTAGTAGAAACCACTCTCATTAGGCCTACAACCAACCAAGATTAAACCTAGAACTCTCCGTCATTGACAGCCCAGAGAGTGAGAGTGCGAGAGTGACGCCAGGGACTAGGGGTCGGCAGCTTTTTTGATATCCTGGGTCTTATGGGGTTAAGAGAATTGTTGAGTTGATGTGAAAAATTCCAGCTTTAAATTTCTCATGTAGTAATTAGTTATTAAGTTTATTAATAGAACACAATTGCCTTAAGCCATTTTATCACTAAGCGGGTTCCATCAATGTTCATCATTAATGTATGCAATATATTGTGAGAATACATCACCTACTTTGCTTGTATTATGGAAATAGCGTTTTGTACTATGAAATATTTCACCTTCAAAACTCATTTGTGATTCCCCAAACCAACTCTAAATTAGACCTATAATAGATAAGTAAGGTTGCGTTGTGAAAAGAATACACCTCCTTTCCACTGTACGGCTGCTCCAAAATTACCCCCGGAGCATAAAGGAACAAGGTTGCTCCGGACCTGTTCCAGCGCTGTCTGTGACAGACCAGAAAGTTTACTCCGAACCTGTTCCAGCGCTGTCTGACAGAGACGAGGAGCAAATTTACTCCGGACCTGTTCCAGCGCTGTCTGTGACAGAGAGACGAGGAGGAATGCCAATTGCCAAGCGTTGATAAACACGTCTTCTATTACGTAACTACTTTGTGCTACCATCTACCGGATAACTTGTAGCAATGCAGCCTTGACAGTAAAAGCTCGGAGAAAACTAATGGGAATACAATACAGTACATAGGGGTGGAGTAATAGGTGGAACGTTTCAAATGGGCCTGTGACAAGAAGGAATAGCTCCTTTCGTCTGTCAGGAGCAGACTGTGAATGTGACGTCAGAGGAGCAGTGACAAAGGCGCAGGTTGTGATTTCACAATCCATCCCTACTCTCTACCCCCAAAACTGAAAAGGAGGTCCACTATAGCGCACACTTAAGAATGAGGTTTACATTCAAATAACTTTGAAATGACCTTCAAATTTAAAGGCAAATTGTAACTGGTGGTTAGGTAGTTTCTGCCTCGAAAGGTCTCAGTCCCCACCCACCCCGATGCTCCTAGTATTGGGAACAACCAAATAGAGAGAGAGATATAGAGAATGATTTGGGTGGGACATGCAACCTCGGAAATCAGCTACAGTTTATTAGTTTCTCGGAAACACCTGGGATCTCTTTCTTTTTTCTTGAGGATAGTAATTCCGTTCGTTGACTGTGCGCGTGTGTATGTGTATATATATATATATATATATATATATATATATATATATATATATATATATGTACACACACACACACACACACACACACACAAGAAGTCACCAGCCCAGCTAATAAAACTGACGAGCTTTGGTTAGTAAAAAATATCTCGCCACTAGTATCGCTTGTGTTCTCCAACATCAGAAAGTGACACTGATAGCCTAGAGGTATACAGGCTAAATTAAAATCTTATCTTTCTCTCTTCTCCTTCGCCATCTACACGAGACTTTGAAGGGTGGGATTAGGCAGCTGTCCTTTCCTCCCACCATTCCTAATAATAGCAAAAGACCTTGAAGTAAAGGATGAGAAAAATTCATTGTTCCCTGTGGGTAACTTTCCTTTGGTTCTTTTCAAACCCACTAACATAATTTGTTTAGGCGGGCACGTCTGTCTTGCTTCATGCCCTTTGCTTTATATAGATTAAATAATAATGTATTGATTTGTATATTTTTGTGTAAAGTTTAGTGATATTTATTTTTAAAATTTATTTTAATAATTCATCTTCATTTTTGAAAGAAAGGTTTGTACTAAGAATCGAGTACAAAAATGTGCACACCGCGGCTGCTCAATTAGACGGTGTACTGATGGTAACTGTTCCTAAGTGGTTTCCCGCTATTTTCACGCAAACAAGGGTACTTCTCATAGTTCTATCTTCCACATACCTACATTTATGTGCTATTAAATGCGTAAAGCACTGACTGGCGTGAAGATACAATGAAAAAACATCACTAATAGAGCATACTTTAATTACTTGAAAACATATTTTAGACAGTGAAAATACATCATATTCAAATATAACAACAAATGTACATTTTTGTATAATTATAATTACATTTAAACTTGAATTAAATTTTTTAAGATAAATACTATTCTTACTATATTGACTTGATAATATAAAATGAGAAGCTCCTTTAACACACTGGCTCAAAAATGATTAATTATTAAATATATATAGTGTTTAAACCTTTTTTTAGAGGGTGTTGAACTAAAATTTTAGTGTCCTTTAATTAAATAAAAGCTAACGGATATGGTTTTGATTTTTTCACTTAACGAGAAAAAAGGGCATTATAAGTTCATAAAAACCATTGAAATAATAGTCATATTTTATAAATTAATTATATCTATGATAAAATGCCCTTCTCTCACTACGCGTTTACTTAGAACCAATGGCGCACCTAAGGGGGTGGGGTAAACGGGGCATTTTTTCCCATGACCCCTAATAATTTCAATAAAAAATATAAATCATATACTGTATAATTAAAATATAAGACACAGAAGATGAGTCGGATACATAGGCTCCATTTTAAGAATTGGTTTAAGACTTTATATTCAAAATACACATACACATATTAAAAGTGCCACTTATATTTAAATTTAAAAAAGCACAACCATAATAGCTACCATATATTGTATACACGAAAATATGTATAGCTAATAGCCACCATTCTGTTAATTAAGTTCGTTTTAGTATTTAAGGCTCTTAACATAAGGGGGCCGCCTCGGTACGTGAAATAGTATCAATCGTGTGAGGAGGCCTCGTCTTAAAATGAAAATGCTCTGTGGTGTTTTATTGAACTACAGCGCCTGTCTCTGTCTAACCTTATCCTCTTTACACTTTCCCCACCACCGCATATCTACCAGACCATGTCTGGAGAAGAGAAGCAACGGAAAGGAAACCTATCTCAAGGTCAAAAGGAAGAATGCGCGCTGATCGCCTCTAAGGCCTAGCCATCAGCCTGTATGTTTAGCTTGTGGTATTTTACTAGCTTGAGATTCTCGTGAAGGGTTCACAAACAAGCACAATCAATTCTTGATTAGATGGTTTAACTTGTCTTGAAACCGTATAAACCGAACGGGTAGTAGGACGCGATGCTTTAAAAAAAACCAATTGTCTTGAACACACACTTTTATACATGTCACTTTATTTAGGGAAAAGTGAATATTAACTATACAATAATTAATCACGTGTACACCAAATTTATATGTTACCTCATTTAGTTGATAACAGTGGCGTCGGAACCGAGGAGTTAAAGGAGTTCCATCACACGGCCCTATACACCAACCCCTCTTAGATTTATTCTATCGGAGAAAAAGGTTTAGTAAATAATTATAAATAAGGTATAGTATACATAGATAATCGGTTAATTGGTCATGTGTGACCTATTTTACACTCTTAATTAATTTTAATTTTAGGTGCCTATTCAAGCTATCAGTAATTTCCTCTGATTATTCTAGCTGACAGGAAAAGAGGAAGGAAAGTTTTTGATTAAATGCACCCGTATTTGTTTAGATAAAGGGCTGTGGATAAACTATCTTAGTATATAAACTATAAACTTTCCCACGCAGGAGGACAAAATATTTATTAATATTGGATGCCTTAGCAAGCTATTTTGCGTTCTACTTGGCTTATTTTAGGGGAGACTTCAATTCAATCTACAATACATACTGGTCATATGGATATATCGAAGTGAGTGCTCAGAGAAATAAGAATATATAGAAAGAGGGCGGGGATAGGGGTGTTGGTTGAGGGGGTCGAGTGTGGTTTTTTTAGAGCCCAAAAACAATTATAATGTATTTATTCATCAACAAAGTGGGGGTAGTTAGATATCTTTACTTTAGTGTACTATTGTTTAAACAGTAAACAAGATAGAGTTACATTATTTGGCCAATTAAAAATAAAATCGTAACTACAAATAGTTTCTGAAAGCATCCAATTTACAAAAATATGACAGTGGAAGCACACTTCAAATATCTTCTAGACGGGGGATCCAAAGTACAGAAGTTACCAGTCAATCCAATCTATTACTTATATAAGAATCATACTTTGAACAAAATACTTCATGAGGCTATACAGACTTGACAGCGTTAAATCCAGTTGGGTATGTCTCACACTCAGGTATGGATTCAAGGGGGTGGGGAATAAGGGGCTCTAATGCACCCCCCCCCCCTTTTGAGCTATTTTTCAAAAATTTAATTGACGGATTGAAGGGTGCTGGTCTTCTCTGCAGAAATACATCCAATGTGTTCGAACAAAACATGCTTCCCCTTGTTTAACCTGAACCTAGGTTTTCCCGCACACTCCCCTCCTATCTCACCCCTCCTTCAAGTAATAAACAACGTGTTATTTACTATTGATTTTATATTCGTATTTTTACTAAAATATAGTCACTTGAATTAGTCTATCTTGAATTAGCTTTATTTTTTATATTAATTTAAAAATTATAATCACAAAGGAAACAGTGGCTATAGGTATTGCTTTTGTGGTGTAGCCCCCACCCCCCCCCCCAGACCCCACCTCCCATTGACATAATCCTGGATCCACCACATCTCTAATTGTATTGAGATATTGGGTTATTTTTAACCATTGCTTTAAGGTGATTTAGCATTGATAAATAATTGCTTTGTATTTAATCTTTTATTTATCCTTCATGTTCTTCAGGAGGGGGGGGGGGGGGGACGGAGGCTTGGACCCACTGCACCACCTTGTGTGTACGTCCCTGCTCTATAGGGAACTTATTTTTTAAATTTGCTGGAAGAGGGTCACTCCATCTTTATTTCAGATACAAATAATTTAAAAAAATCCAGGTGTTAACTCCAAATTGATTCTAAAAACATCCGATTACCAAAAATGTCCAGGTGAGGATCATTTCAAATGGCATTTAAAGATATACATTTAAATAATTTTTTTGGAGAATACCACTTTAAATAGTTTCTAGAGGTATCTATTTTTATTTTTCTATTAAAGGCGAGGACCACTCCAAATGGCTTATAGAAACATCTAAATTAAAAAAAAAATTGGAGATGACTTCTCCAAATAGCATAAAAATAATTTGATTTTCCAAATTTGGGGAGGAGGATATCTACAAATAACTTTTAGGGACATCCAAGTTTCAAACATTTATCGTGAAGAGGGGTAGAGTAAGGTAGGAGGTGAAGGGGGGAAGGCAACTTCTCAAAAAACTCATTTTTTGCTTACGGTTCCATCACAAATAACGTTACGCCACCACTGGTAGCAGCCAATCCTTGCAACTGGTGCAAAATGATGGTGCAGCCCTGAACTTTTTTTTAATTGACCTACTAGTGTCAACCAGAGAAGCTACGGCCTAGAGGTTTACAAGGGTGAAAGTTGAGAAATGGAATTTTATAGCTAGATTTTCATAAATAAGGCATAGACTAGAATTTTTTTTTATGCAGTAGTGATGAATTTTTATTTAATTATATAATATATATTTGTTAGAGCTTAAAAAGAATTTAACAAAATTTTACTATAGACAGGGGTGGACTAAGGTGCAGGAGAAACAAGTGGACGCTCGGGGCGCCAATAGTTACCGTAGGAGGAATTTAGTAGCTTGCCATAATTACGGCAAATGCTGTTTTTATAGTATTTATATATATTTTACTTTCTCTCCATCTTACAGGTAGAGAAAGTATGGTGATCGTCAAAAAAATCTAACTCGAGATTTTGATTAATCTTAACGTTTCATGACTCCCTGAATCCGAAAAGGTGGTTTTTGAATTCCGTCTGTCTGTCTGTTTATACCTCCAACTAGAGCCTAAACTATTTTGCCGATTGGGCTTAACTTGGTATTTAGGGTTTTCATAAGGTTTCCCCGAGGTTTTTTTGGAATTGGACAACCACCCCTAAAATTAAGGGTAGTTTATTGATGGGAAACAAGAGAAAAAGTTGATTTTATCAAAATCGGCTCTAACGAGTTTAATTAAATTTCATTTATAAACATTAATAAATATTTCAAACAAAATGGTTACTCTCAATATATCGGCAAAATGACTTTAAGGTCTCCGGTCTGATGCGTAAATTATCATTTTTTATCATATCTCTGAAACTATTTGAGATATGAAATTACTTATCATTACAAATATGTATGTCTATTTATAATACAAATATTTTATTTGAAACATATTTTTATAAAATCAATAACTTTCAAGCTATACGCAAATATATATATATATATATATATATATATATATATATTTAACTTTTCGAACACTAAAGTTTTGCGACCGTAAAAAATATCTAAACTGAAATGTTGATGGATGTCAACGTCTCATGACTCCCCGAACCCTAAAAAATATTCTTTGCAATGCCGTTTGTCTGTGTGTCTATTACCACTTAAAATTAAGAGTAGTTTTGTAAAGGACGTAAAGAGAAAAAATAGGTTTTCTCAAAATACACTCTAAACATTTTGATTAAAATTCGTATCCAAGCATTGATTAAGATTATAAATAAACTGGCTATTTTCATTTTCCAAGGAAAATGACTTTTAGGGTACTTTACAGAAGCATTACTTTCCGTATCTCCGCAACTATTTGAGATACTAAAAAACTTTATCATTGCAAAATTGTAGTACTATTAGAAACACAAAACTTTTATTTGGCATATTTTTTTTATAAAACCAACAGTGTCTGAAATATTGGCAAATATATCCTATTAATACAATTTTGTGAGCTTTAGTTGTAAAGATATACTACCTAAGTTTTAACGCAATAATTATCCAATGCCATAGAGCAATTAAATATAGGTAAGTCTTTCAAAAAGTGTAAGTTATTTTTCCTTAAATTCCTTAGGAGAAATGATTGTACAGCTATGATCTATATCCATTTTAGGCTCAATAGTCAATATTTACATATTTTATTGGCGAAAATTTATAAATGAAGATTTTAATAGCAATGCGATGACCTGAATATGTGCAACACCTAATAAAATGTTAAAATTTTAACCGGAAGTCGAAATTTTAATAGGAAGTATAGACCCTTGCTGACCTAATATTAATCTTTTTTATTGGTCCAAACATACAAATGAGGACATTAATTCTTTCAAAATAAAATTATAAAATTCAAAACCGTGACTCTAAAAATGTTTTACGTAAGTATAGTGCAATTTATGTTTGGGTTTTCTAGAGTATATTATTTCGTTTCAAATATATTTCAAGTTTTGAGTAGATATCGCCATTTTTAAACAATAGAGTGAGAAAGTCCATGCGGGGTTCCGTACCATTTATTTAAATATGTTATGTTACTGTATATACAAATACATCATTGGATGTAATTCTTGTATTTTAAATTTTGTTATGGTACAAAATTAATTTTAACAAATATCAAAACTTTATAGTTCGTTTCATGACTATTCATATAACCATTTTACAGTGTAATGGATGGTATGGTATGGTATTGTTTATGACGTTTTAGCTTTATAGTTATTTTTTAAGTGATTATAACTATTATAGGGAAGCTCAAAGCTAAAATAAAAATGTGAACATTTTGAGCAATTAAAAAACTGTTAAGTTACTGCTTAGGTTTATTTTAGTTATCCAGCTATGGCAATAAGCTTTCTTGTGTTTGGTTGGATGGCGCTGTTAGCTCAACTTCTGAAATACCAACTAGGCTCATTAATTATCTTTTGTGGTCTTTTAGTCCCTTTCATATAACCATTAGTTAAGAAATTTAATATAATTAAAACAAGTATCGGTGAGAAAGCGGGTTTAGCATTACGCTTTTTTGGTTTGGTTTGTTGGTGATGAAGAGGTCAGAATTCCAATCCCAGCCGAATGTACTAGGGGTGATTTTTCTAAATTATTTTCTCATCTTCCTCTAGGAAAATAAAGGTACATTTCATTTTTTAATCCTACCTTACCTTATAAGTGTAATTAAATGTGGATATGCCAAACGAGTAAAAAATAGTGAAAAGATTAATCTATAAACTAGGATTTGAACGCTTGGATATTTTTGGATAATTATGGTTACCATTTTTAAATACTTCAACAGCCCTAAATTTTATTATAGTTTCAACAAACTAATATTTTAATATTGTAACCCAATTATGAAAGGCTCGCTTTGAGAAGCGTAACGACAATCTTTTTATTACGTTTGAAGCGTGAAATATGGTCAAAATCGTTTATTTATATTAAATTAAAAAACCCGGACCAAAGGTTGAATGAGAATTAAAAAAATCTACACCATTATTGTGATATTGAGTGCCCCCATGCGTCCTTCTGTTTGGTCGAGGTTCAAAAATTAATTCAAACGAGTGTGGGTGACACACATAAACAGCCAGACACAATACTTAGCTGTGAGGTTTACTCTTGAATTAAAATATTGTGAATGCAAACTAATTTTATCGAGACAAATATGTTCTAATGTTTAATATTTATATGACTTATGAAATTATTTTTCCACTACGCCTTATTACCCAAATAGCCTATACGCATTTTAATAACAGCAATCGAATTGGGATGGGAAAAGTAAAGGTTTTAAGAAAATTCATCCATATTTACGATCCGGGATATTATAAAATCATTCAGGAAATAACGCCTAAGTAGGGGCCCCACCCTACACTGAGCCCCGTGTTCTCCGGAACTGACAAGTCAGACTAAGATAAGTCTGATATCTACTCAGCGTGCCCAGTGATCCAATAATTTTATTTTCAAATGTGACAAAAGTCTAAGGTGGGTGTACTTGAATAAAATTAAAAACACTAACATCTACTACACCAAATTTACTATCAAAATCAAAAATTGAAGCAAATACTTTTAAATTATATAATAAACAAATAGTCCATATTAGTTTCATAGAGATTTTTAAATAAAGACTGTTGGCCTATATATTTATCACAAACTGGAAAAGTAAACATTGATAATTTGTTTCCACTGTTAGAAACTGTGTTTTCACAGCCTTTTAAGTTTTCAAGTACATTTGTATCTTCCTTTACTAGTTTTTTTTCCCCTCCAAACTAGAATTCGTCATTTACCACATTACCTACATAATAAATGGTAATTTTCTTTCTATCTACCAATTGTTGGTATTGGTGCTGTTTGGTGTGATGGCTTAATGGTCGGTGGAGGGAGGACAGGAGGTCATTAATGGGTGGCATTGAGAGCATTTCTTCCTCGCCCTTGCAACTCTCCTTTTGGGACAGGTTTACTTACTATCTTTTAACAATGGTAATGGGTGTCATTTACAACGTTGCCAGTTCCTCTAAGAAAACCTACTCTACATGGGCACCTAAGTCTAATAATGAATGATTTCGTGGCGCGAAAAAACTAGTCCAAAATTGAAAGTATGTTTTTCAGCGCTCCTCTGCGGTGAATCGACAGAACTACAGTTTTCATTGTTTCAAATTGGACTGAATTTTGCCCTATCCTTCGTTCCCTCTAGTGTTATTACTTTCTCTATGGGCGTGTTGAGAGCCACGGAATATACAAACATGTTTGCTTAAATATTTTCTATAGGTACTTTTGTTTTTGTAGCGCATCTTACTAGCCATCCTGACTAAGCATATTTTAATAACGCTAGTAAGGAATGAGGAACATATAATGTGAAGGAAATGTAACTGCATTTGAGAAAAGGGAATGTGGCAGACCATTAACAGGAAAAATCCACCCTCTGTGCATCCAGGTTGTAATGATGTTGGTTTGGATCAATCTAAAGCATATAAAAAGTCATGGATGAAGGTAATTTTTCTTTAAAGTAACATATGTAGAGTATCTTTTTATGATTCATCCATGAAGAAACACGTGCTTCTCAGAAATAATGTGAAAAGGATTCTACCAGTAAAATATATTTTTTATACCATTCTTCCTGTTAACGGAACAACTCCGCAGTATTTGGCAAATACGCCAATTCCCTATACCAATAAGAAGCTAGCCTTCACAACACCTGTCACCAGGACTCTTTCTATTAGTTATTACACTGTTGACGAAGGGAGAAAGATGCAAGGGGTATGTCATGTATAAACAGTGTGTGCGTATCAGCCAAAAGATCCAAACATCCACACGCACAAATCAGTCAGAGCCCCACATTGGCAGTCACAGTCTAACACAGTATAAAATAACTAACATTAATTAATATCACAAGTGTGCATTGGTATAAAGTATTTAATTGGAGTATGCATAAGTAATTAACAGATGTCATTTAAATAAACAGTGTGTCAATAAACAGCCATCAACAGTTCTCTTTCTTACATTTATTCATTATACCGATTTAATTAGTGCTCGACCACGGAGCAATTAACAGCTGGTTAAACGGTATCTATTCCGTACAGTGATGATAGGCGCTCGACCACGGAGCTATAAACAAACTAAACACCGTCACAGCATTATTATATCAGGGAATTAATCCGTAGTGTATCAATTGACGCCCAACGCCGGTCGATAAATTCAATAGTGTTGCAAGGTTGAATTCGAGCCGCGTCTGGTCCGACACCAGCTAACTAGATAATAATAACCTGACGTTTAATCTATGTGCCCACCGATGTAATTCTATAATAGCTATTTGATATTATGTATTTAAAATATTACATAACTTGTATTTTCCAGATGTTAATGTGAGTTAGAGAATCACTCAAAGCAGTAGTTATTAAAATATGTAAACAAAAATCCCACATTCCACTATTTAAAAAGTGATATAAAATAGTGCAATTTGAAATTGTTTAAGTGTTTTATATCAATATTATACTCACACTAAAATCAAACTATTATTTTGTGTGAGTGTAACTGCAAGCCAAATACTAATTAAGATTCCAAAAAATTGAAAAATGACATCTGAACACGGGAATCGAATCCGGGACCTTTGACTTAGTCCGTCAATGCTCTTACCACTGAGCTATCCAGGATTCGTCTCGTGCCCAGAGTCATTCTTAACTCATATATTAAGGCAAAGCATAATTAATAACTTTGGTTATTTGATTTATACTTATTAAGAGTGTTGCAGACAACCAGGCTAGTTAGATATGATCCGTGGGCCGTGAGTTTGGGAACCCCTGCCTACGTATACCACGCGTGGCCAATATTGTGAACTCAAAAAGCAACCTTAGAAAAAGAAAAATTTAATTTGAACACCTAGCTTAAGATAGAAAAGATTTTGTATTGATATAGTTGTGATGGTTATATTAATAAAAATATCTTTGTATTTGAACTAAATGAACGTAAAAATAGTCATTTGTATAACTATTAAATGTGTATTTTCCTTGGCGCCTAACAAACTAATAAAATAAGCATCGTTTGGTTTGAATGCAATGTTATTGAATGAGAGGTAAACGACCCCTAGAACCCATTACAGTTAGTTTAGACCTTGAGAAAATTGACCTTGTCAGTTTTCTAACAACTTTCAAGACCTGACTAACGTTGACCCACCACATTGCATTTTTTTATCTAATAGTTTGTGCTCTATTTGTGCTCATATGTGCTCGCATATATATACATTTGTGCTGTGAAACTAGCCCATTTAGAAAATATTTATATGGCGGGCTAACTTGAGCTCAAGATAGCCCACCACGTATTGAAAAACAAAACATAACAACAATTTATTTAGGTCACTCCATTGTTCTCCGTTGGTGCTCATATGTGCCCGAAAATAAACATTTGTGCTTCAAAATTAGAAAATCTAGAGAACATTTTATGTGGCGGGGTAAATTGAACCTTCCCTATATCATAACCAGTAGAAAATTGAGTTCAAGCTGGCCCACCACATTTAAAAAAACAATGTAACAAAATTCTGTTTTCACCATTCGTTTTTCTTCGTTTGTGCTCATATGTGCCCGAACATGAACGTTAGTGCTGTTAACCTAGACCTTTTAGATAACATTTAATGAAGGCGATCCAACTAGAGCTCAAGCTAGCCTGCCACATATTGAAAAGAAAACATATCAAAATTCTGTTTTTGCCATTATTTTTTGCTTTGTTTGTGCTCTTAGGTGCCCAAAAATGAACATTAGTGATCCAAAATTAGAAAATCTAGAGAACAATTAATGTGGCGGGCTAACTTGAGTCTTCCCTATACCATAACATGTAGAAAAATTGAGTTCAAGCTAGCCCGCCACATTTTTAAATATCAATGTAACAAAATTCTGTTTTCAGCAATCATTTAAGATTTGTTTTGCTCCTATGTGCCCAAATATAAATATTTGTGCTCTAAAATTAGGCATGCTATATAACATTTAATGTGTCGGGCTAAGTTGAACCTTCCCTATACCATAACATGTAGACAAATTGTGTTCAAGCTGGCTCACCACATTTAAAAAAATCAAAATATCAAAATTCTGTTCCCGCTATTCGTTTGTGCTTATATGTGCCCGAAAATGAACATATGTGCTCTAAAATTAGGCAATCTAGAAAACAATTAATGTGGTGGGCTAGCTTGAGCTCAAATATGATCGCCTTCATTAAATTATATTTAAAAGGCCTAGTTTAACAGCACAAAAGTTCATGTTTGGTCACATATGAGCACAAACGAAGCACAAACGAATGGTGAAAACAGAATTTTGTTACATTGATATTTCAAAATGTAGTGGGCTAGCTTGTAATACATTTTTCTACAGGTTATAGTATAGGCAAGACTCAAGTTAGCCCGCCACATTAATTGTTATTTAGATTTTCTAATTTTAGAGCACAAGTGTTCATTTTCGGACACATATGAGCACAAATGAAGCCCAAACTAATGATGAAAACAGAATTTTGATATGTTTTGTTTTCAATATGTGGCGGGCTAGCTTGAGCTCTAGTTGGATCACCTTCATTAAATGTTATCTAAAAGGTCTAGGTTAACAGCACTAACTTTTATGTTCGGGCACGCACAAACGAAGAACAAACGAATGGCGAAAACATAATTTTGTTACATTGTTTTTTAAAATGTGGTGGGCCAGCTTGAACTCGATTTTTCTACAGGTTATGATATAGGTAAGGCTCAAGTTAGCCCGCCACATTAAATTTTCTCTAGATTTTCTATTTTTAAAGCACAAATGTTCATTTTCGGGCACATATGAGCACAATAGAGATGATATAAATAAATTTTTGTTGTCTTGTGTTTTTCAATATGTGTCGGGCTAGCTTGAGCCCAAGTTGGCCCACCACATTAAATATTTTCTAAATGGGTCAGTTTCACAGCACAAATGTTCATTTTCGGGCATATATGAGCACAAATAGAGCACAAACGATTAGACCAAAAAAAATTCAGCAATGTTGTGGGCTAACTTGAGTCACGTACTTTCAAGCCCCCTAATTCTTAATCACCCCCACTTACAAGAGAAGTATTTGTCTCTTCTTTTAGACAAAGAGTACCATAACTGTCCGTAAGGATGCGCCCCTAGCATACTAGTGCTTTCTCACGGCGAGATATGTAATTAGTGAAATAATTTGGATGAGCCGCGTAGAACTTTCCCTATTCTTCGATACTGAAGTTTAAACTGTCTGTTATACAGAATAATTCACTATTTAGAGGTGTCCGTTAAAGGAGATTTCACTTTACTAGTTGGTTGCATTAGAGTGATAACTAAGGATATCTCCTATTTTATCTGTTTTAGATGTCTATAATAGATGCTGCGCTCTGGTAATGATATTCTTCTAGAATTAACTTTCAAACAGAGTTATTATGTGCAAATCATCTTTCATGCTACCCGCTCAAAAATTAATAAAAACAATCTTTGAATTATTTTGCAATATCACTTATGTATGAACGGTATGAATTGATACTATGTTTACCCTAAAATAATATAGTAGAGTCCTTCAATATGCACTCCTTATATATTATTAGGGTTCTGTACCAGATTGGTGTTGGGTGAGCTCACCCCGTGTTCTATGCGTTTTGAATTAGATGTTATGGAATGACAAGCCTTCATGATAGTAATTCCCTGTGCAGCCTTCGGCCGGTTCATTTTAAGCTCAGCCAGCTTTTTCAACGGGGACGCGGCAGTTGGCCTAAAAGGCATTTGGCCTAAAAATGAAACCAAAAGTCATTTGGCCTAAAAGGCGTTTGGCCTAAAGGCGTTTGGCCTAAAGGCATTTGGCCTAAAAGGCATTTGGCCTAAAAGGCGTTTGGCCTAAAGGCATTTGGCCTAATGGCAGTTGGCCTAAAAGGCATTTGGCCTAAAAGGCAGTTGGCCTAAAGTCATTTGGCCTAAAATGTAAATTTAAAATCTTCGGTTATCTTCGGAAAGTAAGAGGTACTGTTAGTTGTTTCATCTGAATATAGATAGCACAACTGATGCAAGGTAGTTACAATATTTCTAAAAACATTGACCATATCCTACATACAACTAGATCAGTAGTTCACAAAACACTATATCACCTATTTTATTTATAGATTTCCGATATTATTTCTTTGTTAATATATCTCACGGTCATAAAGTTAACGAAAATCCCATTCTCAGCATCGTTTGCGCTTGGTAAAATTATATGCGTACATTCAAATTATGGGGACTTTTGACAACTTATTCCGAAAGGCAAAATGAAAGTGGAAACCAATATTCAACCCACCCACTTTAAATTTGTCTGAAGTGACGCCCGATTTTCGTTTAGCGCTACTGAGATATATATGAACATATATTTTTTATCTATTGTATTAATAATTAATATATAAATAATAGTGACGCATTAAATAAATTTTGCCAGTAAATATTACAATGGTCATATATATAAACTTAAATTATGGTTTTGACTAGATCCTTAACTCTATTATTATTGTTAGAATTATTATAACTATTATTATATAAAATTAGTACAGTTATTTTTTTCAAACAGTGTAACTATTTTTATTACGGTGATATTATTAACAACATGGGCTATGTTAACACAACAGGTCCCTTGTTTAAAAACTATATACTAATTTCCCTCCTAGTAATTTGCAAAGCATTCTCAGGAATTATTTCAACTTGTGAAAAAAATACAAAAGATTTTATGGAATTGTCGTTGGTCTTTTTTTAAGTCTTCATAGAACGTAAAAATACAAAATGTGGTAACCTTTACAGGATGATAACTTCCTAGGGCAAGAAAAACGTACGATGTAAACAAGTGGACCTCCGAAATGCCAATGGCTGCAGCAGAGGCCAGAGGGATAAATCTGACGAGCTTTGTTTGGTAAAAATATCTCACCACTAGGATCGCTTGTGTTCTCCAACACCAAAAAGTGACACTCTTATAGCCTGGAGGCAAACAGACGTGACTCAAGTTGGCCCGCCACATTGCCGAAAAAAAAATCTTTTTTTGTCTAATCGTTTGTGCTCTATTTATGCTCATATGTGCCCGAACATGAACATTTGTGCTGTTAAACTGGACATTTTAGAAAATATTTAATGTGGTGGGCCAACTTGAGCTCAAGCTAGCCCGCCACATATTGAAAAACACAACATAACAAAATTTATTTAAGTCAATCCATTGTGTTCCATTTGTGCTCATATGTGCCCGAAAATGAACATTTGTGCTTTAAAATTAGAAAATCTAGAGAACATTTAATGTGGCGGGCTAACTTGAACCTTCCCTATATCATAAACTGTAGAAAAATATAGTTCAAGCTGGCCAGCCACATTTTTAAATATCAATGTAACAAAATTCTGTATTCACTATTCGTTTGTTCTTAGTTTGTGCTCATATGTGCCCGAAAATTAACGTTAGGGCTGTGAATCTAGGCCTTTTAGATAACATTTAATGAAGGCGATCCAAATAGAGCTCAAGCTAGCCCACCACTTTAACTGTTTTCTAGATTTTCTAATTATAGAGCACAAATACTCATTTTTGGGCACATATGAGCACAAACGAAAAACAAACGAATGGTGAAAAAAGAATTTTGTTACATTGATATTTAAAAATGTGGCGGGCCAGCTTGAATTCAATTTTTCTACAGGTTATGGTATAAGGAAGACTCAAGTTAGCCCGCCACATTAATTGTTCTTTAGATTTTCTAATTTTAAAGCACAAATGTTCATTTTCGGGCACATATGAGCACAAATGGAGCACAATGGATTGACTTAAATAAATGTTGTTATGTTGTGTTTTTTAATATGTGGTGGGCTAGCTTGAGCTCAAGTTGGCCCACCACATTAAATATTTTCTAAATTGGCCAGTTTCACAGCACAAATGTTCATGTTCGGGCACATATGAGCACAAATAGAGCACAAACGATTAGACAAAAAAGGTTTTTTTCAGCAATGTGGCGGATCAACTTGAGTTACGTGGCAAACAGGCTAAATCTTCTCTTTCTCTCTTCTTCGTCGCACTCTACAAGAGACTTTGAAGGGTGGGATTAGGCAGCAGTCCTCTCCTCCCTCCATTCCTAATAATAGCAAACGACCTTGAAGTAAACCATAACAAAAATGCATTATTCCCCGGCAACTTTCCTTTGGTTCTTTTTCAAACCCACTAACATAATTTGTTTTGAGTTTCACGAGTTGTTGGCGGGTACCTCTGTCTTGCTTCATCCTTTGCTTTATATAGATTAAATAATGTATTGATTTGTATAGTTTTGTGTAAAGTTTAGTGATATCTAATTTTTTTTAAATATGTATTTCATCTTCATTTTTGAAAGAAAGATTTTTACTATAAAATAATGAATCGAGGACAAAAATGTGCATACCGCGCCTGCTCAATTACACGGTGTGCTTAAGGTAATTTTTCCTAAATGGTTTCCCGTTTTTCCACGCAAACGAGGGTACTTCTCATAATTCTATCTTCCTCATACTTACCTTCTAATTGCTATTAAATGTGGAAAGCATTGATTGGCGTGAAGATACAATGAAAAAACAAAACTACTAGAGCTTACTCTATTTACTTGAAAAACATATTTTAGACAGTGAAAATACAGCATATTCAAATATAACAAATGTACATTTTTGTATAATTATAATTACATTTAAACTTTATTTAACATTTTTAAGATAAATACTATAATTACTATATTGACTTAATAATATAAAATGAGAGACTCCTTTAACACACTGGCTCAAAAAGTATTCATTATTAACATTATATATATAATCTAAACCTTTTTAAAAGGGTTTTGAACTAAAAGTTTAGTAGCCTTTAATTAAATAAAAGCTAATGGATATACTTTTGATTTTTTCACTTGACGAGAAAAAGGGGCATTATAAGTTCATAAAAACCATTTTAATAACTATCATATTTTATAAATTAATTATATCTATGATAAAATGACCTCTCACTAAGCGTTTACTTAGAACCAGTGGCGCACTCAATGGGTGGAGTAAACGGGGCACCTTCCCCCATAACCCCTAATAATTTCAATACAAACATAAATTATTTACTTTATAACTAAAACATTAGACACAGAAGATGAGTCGTATACATAGGATCCTTTTTAAGACTTGGTTTAAGACTTTATATTCAAAACACACACATATTAAAAGTGCCACTTATATTCTCATTTGAAAAAAGCACAACCATAGTAGCTTCCATACATTGTATACAAGAAAATGTATATAACTAGTAGTCACCATTCTGGTAATTAAGTTCGTTTTAGTTTTTAAGTCTCTTAACACAAGATATGGGTTATTACACCGAGGACCTCGCTTATAGAGACTTCACTCGCACCCCACCCAATTTCGGTTAAAATTAATACTTAAGTACTTCGAACTGACAAAGCTACCAGAGCGTGTTATTCAACACATTAACATATATTGACTTAGCCCAGGGGTTCTCACATTTTAGACCGAAGGAGCCTTTGTACCAGAAAAAATGAATGGCCGAACTCTCATAAAAATATTTACACTAGTATTATGATCATTCAATAAATACATTTAAATCTCACAAGTCTTTTATAATTTAATACTTGAATGAATATAAAAGAAGAACTACACTACACCCCGACCTCCGCGTCACTCAAAAACAAGTTATATTTTGAGTGCGATGAATTATGAGACCAGGTAGCTTACAGCGTTAATACCAACGTACCAGTTTTTTATTTGTGTACAGAGGTGTAATTTTTTTATCACGTAATATAGAATTATTTTGCTAACAACACATAAACCGTACTAAATGTTGATTTCAATACACAGTCCGACACTTTATCTCAGTTGGTAGCGTGTTTGTATATTGAGCTAAAGGTCCCGGGTTCGATTCCCGGAATGTCCGAAAAACGTATAATTGGTTGACTGTGCTTTTCCCCTTTCACAATGATGAATTAACTGTCAGGGGGCTGGATGTTGTATTTGTTCTAGATTTAAGTTAGTTTGTCAGACTCTGAGGAAATAATCTACATTCTACGGTGTGTCTGTCACTAGTTTTATATCGAGTGTCACTCATTGAGCGTGAACTGGGAAAGAGGGAAGGGTTGATAGGGTGGGGTATTACCAAATTTTTCTCCCCCCATCGAAATGTGCCTTCCTCCAGTTTGTTAAACTTCCCTCTGATATACTTGAATTTGAAGCTGAAAGATGGTTTGCATCAAACTTCAAAAAGATTCTAAAACAATCTATTATTATTTCTAAATGCTTAAGGGAGACCCCAAATAGCTTTTAGTGGCATTCCATTTTCAAATATTTTCCACTGGCTTGGAGTCAATCACCTAAAAACTCCTTAAAAATAGTGTTTTTACAAACTACCTCGCCCAACACTAATAAAGCTTCGCCGATACTCTTGATAGTCATCACAATACTTTTTTTTTCCATTGTGACTTACTACCCGTTTGAGTTGTACACATACATCAATTTACCCTAGTGAACCAGGAATGAGGAATGTTACATTTTAGATTGAATGTACCTACATTTGCGTATATTGAGAGTGGGGTACCATTTTAGGGAAAAATACCCTTGTTACACCCGGCTGGGATTTGAACTTCAATCTTAGAGGACAACTTTATTTCCAACTGAGGGGGGGCGGGTGGGGGATATAGGTGGAGGACACACATATTATCTCCAACTTTGAGGGGGGCATATATTATTACCAACTTATATAACATAAATGTAGCTGAATCTAATATTACCCTTTAAATATATAGTTTGACACACTCAGTTGAACATTAATATAAGATTTAATTCAAGATTTTCACTATACTACAAATTGGTTTATGAATAGGCCTACTTACAAGAGGGTTATTAAATTTATATTGAAAAGTTAACACATAATTTATGGTAACACTTACGTCACCAAATACCTTAATTATTTCATTAACTTGCGTACTATATACATTTGTTCATGTACTACAATAAACTATGTTCTTGTACAAAACATATTTATGTGTGTCAAACAGCCACGTGATTTATTAAATTTAGAAATAATGTTTCTAAAGTATGTTTTAAGATGGCACGGATATCATAAAACTATATCCACCTTGCATGGGGAGATTTCTCTTCCAGACTACTGTCCACATTAATGAAGCAAGATCGATTTGTTTAATAAGGTTATAAAATGCATATGTGACATCTTGCAGTTAAGTAAACTATTTAAACAAATAATTAAATTCACTATAGAAGGGGACTTTTCCATAAAGTAAAACTATTGTTGGTGACATGTTTACCCGCCATGAAATCACTTACTATTTGTTTCGTAAATCTAATACAATGCCTAGATTCACGGGTGATATATTTTCCCCTTGGATAACATTTTCGGAGACATCACAAATAAGGGCGATTTTAATTTGCTTTTTTAAGGAAATTACAGCAGTTAGGGCTGAAGGTCTTGTTCATATTCACTAGGTGAAAAAATGTCTGAGCAAATAAAATATGAATCATGACTCCATTTTCCATCTCGTTCAGAAGGGAATACATCTTCATCTGACATCAGAATCTTTAGGGAAGTCATGGTGTATAACACCATATCTCTTAGATTACTTTTATTGCATACGGCAACGATACAACGCTTACCCGGCATTTTCTTAGTATCGGTATGACACTTTTCGTAACCCTTCACGCATAAATAATAAGAAAGCTTACAATAAACATACAAACATTTACTATTCACATTGATTTTGGAAGTATACTTGACATAAATAAGAAGTTAGTAACGAGCGCACCCGCCTCGGTGGCGTAGATATCTAACGCGCTAGTCGTGTTGAGATCTACTGCTGAGGATGGGGAGATCGAGGTTTGAATCTCGGTCGGGTGAACTGGGGGTGGTTTTTCCTCAATGGTTTTCCACTCTCCCTCCACGCAAATGCGGGTTCACTTCCACTAATTCAACCTTCCCAATTCCTAATCCATTAGCGTAATTAGTACTTAACGCGTATAACCCGAACGGGTAGTAAGACGTGGTGCTGAATAATAATTTAAAAAAAGTGCTGCACTACAAAGTCACATGATCCGAACAGAAACAAGCTTGGCTAGGTTACGATCAGACGTTACAGCAGCGCTGCGTGTTAGGACAGAGCTGAGTGCTGGCCGGTAAAGTGAACGAGCCTTCCCTACAACTCTACTAGCCTTAGTATAAGGAAGGACCATCAAGATGACCAAATAAATCTTAGAATTTGAAATTTCTCAGTGAGTTGAGTAATTGCAGGAGGAAGGGGAGCTTGGAGGTCAACATTTTCAAAAACTAATATATTTAATTACTTCTCTGTATTGTAAAGAATTTAAATTTATTAATTAGGTACGGGAAACAATACAAATAGACATTTACATAATAATAATAATAATAATAATAATAATATAATAATAATAATAATAATAATTATTATTATTATTATTATTATTATTATTATTTAAAATTGCATTCTGAGAAATAGTGGTGATGGAGTATAATAGAGAAAAAACTTTTTGAGATTAGGAAAAAAATAAAATTTTGACAGATAAATAAAGATAAATCAAATCCCAGATAGCCAAAATAACGTTAGACTCTACATTTCTCAAAGTGGGTTGGGGAATAAGGAATCCAAAATCTACAAAATTAATAGAAACTACTACATCTCAGTGCAGTGTCGTTAAAAATTGAATTTTGGCATGCCCGTAAATGCACCACTCCAAATAACTAATAAGTCTGAGCATTTTAAAATGTAACTCCATGAAATCAAGGGAGGGCGGGGGGAGTTATAAAAAACTTTTTATCTATAGTTTAAAATCGAAATTTGGCTGGCAGGTAGAAGAACAACTATAGATAAAGAAAGTATTCTTAAAACTATGTGTTTAAATGGGAGTTAGAGAAATTATGATTGGGGAGGAGAAGGGAAAATTTTCAAAAACCAATAGAAACAATTACTAACAGAACAATTTATTTGATAAGCTGAGGTGCTTAGTACTAGAGTGATTCTTTCAAATTAATTCATGTTTTGTTAGTAAATTTAAACTATTTCTTTTGGTGTTCATTTCAACAATGTCTCTGCGTAAGCGAGCAAATATTGATGCAAAGACTGCATATATATATATAAAAGATTTTACTTCTTATAGGTAGTAGTTAATTTGTGGCTTCATCAACATACAAAGTTTTCGCCTCATACGTGTCTGAAATTGTATTTTTGGTAGTTTAGATCAGGGTTTCTCAAACTGCGAGGCGCGAAGGGATTTCAGATGAGGTATGAACCAATTTCTCACTTCTTTCGACTTGCCTAAATTATTATTGACTAAAAAATTAATATTCTGTTTGGCCTATGAAGCAATAAAATTAATTAATATCTTACAAAACCTTACTATTTTTATAAACTTCTACAAAGCTCTTATCAGAAAATAATTAAATCAATTAAATAATAAATGTCTCATTTTTGTATTTTAACGTAAAAAAGTTATTTTATTCTAAGAATAAGAGTCTTAACAATTAATTTTATGTTCATATAAGGCTCAAGAGTATAGAGTTTGAGAAAACCTGGTTTAGATGATTTGCTAAAAGTAAGATAATTTACCCAACTTAAATGTGAGCGAAGCCGTGGGCAAACTCGAGTAAGTTAATATGATTATTAAAAAATGAATGATTGATTAATTCATTTAGCAAAATTAATAAACAAATATACTTAGAAAGACTGATAAAATATACTTTGGCACTTAAAAAAAATATATTCAAAATTCAAAATAAAACAAAATTATTAAAATGGTGTGACCACATGTATGTGCTAATTAATAAAAAACGGTACGGGTACAAAACTTTTTATTTCTGGTACAAAACAGTACAAAAATTATTATTATTAGCACCACGTCTTACTACCCGTTCGGGTTAGACGCACTTACGCTAATGTGTAATGGTAGGGTGATTGTGAGATGAAATGAAGGACCTACAGTTTAACGTTGAATCCGAACCACGGTGGTGGCCTGGCACTCCCCACATTAACAAGATGGCTTGTCAAAATTAGTACAAAACCTTGGCAATGTAAAAAGTTCAACATACAAAAGTGGTACTACAGGTTAATGGACGTGCTGCTATACCTTGTGAAGTAGTAAATTGAGAAAAGACTTATATATTTTGAAACGGTAGTATATACTATTTAACTAAACACAACACACCTCGCCATCTATTAGCATCACTACAAATCATAACGAATGTTTCCGGAGACAGCAAAACATATTTTAATAAATGGTCTAAAAATTAACTTTACAAAAAGTCGTTTGGCCTAGAAGGCATTTGGCCTAAAAGGCGTTTGGCCTAAAGTCATTTGGCCTAAAGTCATTTGGCCTAAAAGGCATTTGGCCTAAAAGGCATTTGGCCTAAAGGCATTTGGCCTAAAAGGCATTTGGCCTAAAGGCATTTGGCCTAAAGGCATTTGGCCTAAAGGCATTTGGCCTAAAGGCGTTTAGCCTACACTTTAGGCCAAATGCCTTTTAGGCCAAATGACGGGTACCCTTTTCAACTTCCTCTTCCAACATTTACAATCCCGCCCCGTCCGTTTTGCATTGTTGTGTCTTTCTCTTTATTTAAAGAGATATAAAAATAAAATATTCAAATGGTACCTTATCTTGCCGCATGGCAGTGCTGCTATCGTATTAACTCTTTCTCTTGCCGAGAATAGAGATATGGAACTAGAGGAAAATGGTCAAGACTCAGCGGACGGGCAGCATTCTTCCTCTCTCTATAGAGTTCTTTGTAGCAAGCCAAATAACTCTGAATATCTATGGCAACTTTTGCGTTTCTATCGCACTGTCAATGTGCTTAAATAAATCAGTAAATTCTTTTGTTTAAATTTGTTTGATAGGATCAACAACATGAGGCTCTTCCTCTTCATCCTTTAGGCCGTTCTCCATTTCTAGAAGACCTTCATTGGTGATTTCTGTTGAGTGGGATTGAAGAAATTCATCCACATTTTACTGGTTCATTTCCTCAAATCCAATATCTTGCTATGTCAACTATGACATGTCTTGAATTGGAAAGCTTGTGTTCAGAATAAAAATCATGTGAATCAGAAACGTCAGGACAAATATTTTTCCAAACTCCCTTCAAACAGGCAGGACTGCTTACTTTTATGCCCCTGCATTTCTAATGTTGTCAATACCATCCCCCTTAACATCAAACTGTACAGTAAAGATCATTGTCCTCACTAGAATGTGCGTGCACAAGGTCACGCTACCACCACACAAGGTGACTGCGAAATTACATCCAACCAAACATAATTTTTTAAATTTTGTTTGAATCACGTTATAGCAAATACAAGTAAAGTGAGATCGTATATAACAAGGGATACCTGTATTTAACTGTGCATTTTTCTCATTTATTTTAGGCATGCCAAACATTAGAATTAATACGCAGAAAACAAATTAAGAAAATATAGATTTGATGCGGCTCAACAAAAGATTATGAAACCCTTAAAATTAAAGTAGGTTTCCATATACCTTTGCCCTATATTTATTCACTACTAGCTATAAAACCAATAGCTAGTTTTGCAATTTAAATTTGTTGAACCTCTCAGAGTGTGCAGATACAGGTGATTTAGTCTACGTTGCCTCACCGTGGAGCAAAGATAGTTTTTTATTTGTATAAGCACTGAAAAACTTATTTCTGCAATAGCTGATGTAGTTGGTATCACTACCAGAGTTTTCAAACAGTGTGTGCTACAAGCACATTTTATTTCTAATATGTTAACTTAGTGTGAACTTTGTATCTTGCTTCAACAAGATCTTTACATTATCTAAATGTTTCACAATATTATTTGATGGGGGAAAAGGAGAGTAAAAATGGTACTTTCATCCCCCCCCTTTTTTTTGGGGGGGGGGGGTAAAGTTATCTCTGTACCCCACCGTTACTTCGCCACTGATTACGAGAGGTTTGAGGATTTCTGTTTGATTATTCTAGCGCCTTAAATATCGATGCTTAAATTGTACCTCTACCACTATCAGGCGAATACATTGATTCCTATTTCTAATTTAAAATAGTGGGAACATATTTTTAAAGCTTCACAATATTGGGTTTGTCTCGTCAAATCTAAAACGATCGTGCAGATACTGTAAATGGAAGACCCTATTAAATTGCTAAATGGTACCCATAGTTCCCGGTACTCCTACAAGTAGCGTTACACTACGGTGACCAAACTATTTCAAATTTTAATTTTATAAATAACCTTTTAAAGCTTAGTATCAAACTAATAAATTATAAATAAATAGCTAAAACAAGGAGAAAAATATTTTCTAGCCTTGTGATTTCTTCTTTTTCAATCATTAATACTTACATACATATTAATCTGGTTAAAGTAATTATTCATTTTTTTAATATAAAAAACTAATAAAACAATAAATAAAAAAATGTATCTAAGAGAATTGAAGTAAAAATAGTTCTACTTTATATAGTAAAATTCAATTTTGAATATATCACTTAATGAAGTCATTATAAGCAAAGTAGTGTGAGGCTGAAAATGTGATAGTTTTCATTGTATAATTTAATCAGTATGATTAGTAAATGTTTTACTGGGTCTTCTTTCTAGATAATATAAATACCTTTTCATTGGTGAAAACCGATTTTAAATCCATAGATTTGTCACAATATTTTATTTTGTAATACCATGCTTTTATGGGTGACAAATGTGTTGACAACAGCACATTTGGAAGATATTTTATCACTGAGAATTGACACTAGCGAACCCCAGTGTTGATGGACTCAACCTGACTCAAGGAGCGCGGCGAAACTTTCATAAGCCTGGTGAATATCTGGTCTTTGCCAAAGTTTAATTTTTGGTAGTTTTAATTCAAAAGTGACCGCTTCGTTAGCTGAATGGTTCAAGGACTCACTCTTGCAATTGACATAAATGCCTTTGACAGGGAAATCAGGGTTTGAATCTTGGTCAGATATACTGGGGGTAGGTTTTCCCAAGTGGTTTTCCTCTCTCCCTCCACACAAATGCAGGTTCACTTCACTTAAATTCAACCCTAGCATATTAGTATATTTCGTACACATACGTACTACTCGAACGAGTAGCAAGATGTGGTGCTAAAAATAAATAATCAATAGTGACCAACACCAGTCTATAGAGTAGACATAAGATTATGGACTCTGTGGATTTGAGATTGTGTCAACAATTTGATGGCCCGACTATATCCTTAAAACACTTTTTTAAAACATGTTTTAGGGATGTTATGTAACAAAGGTCGTTCAAGCAGTCTGTTACGTAACACATTTTCTTCTT
>JBCFYV010009977.1:47552-73605 GCA_039000515.1 Timema cristinae
TAAATAAATCAAAAATTCTTTTTTTTAAAATTTTTGTTTGATGGATCAAAAACATGAGGCTCTTCCTCTTCATCCTTTAGGCCGTTCTCCATTTCTAGAAGACCTTCATTGGTGATTTCTGTTGAGTGGGATTGAAGAAATTCATCCACATTTTACTGGTTCATTTCCTCAAATCCAATATCTTGCTATGTCAACTATGACATGTCTTGAATTGGAAAGCTTGTGTTCAGAATAAAAATCATGCGAATCAGAAACGTCAGGACAAATATTTTTCCAAACTCCCTTCAAACAGGCAGGACTGCTTACTTTATGCCCCTGCATTTCTAATGTTGTCAATACCATCCCCCTTAACATCAAACTGTACAGTAAAGATCATTGTCCTCACTAGAATGTGCGTGCACAGGTCACGCTACCACCACACAAGGTGACTGCGAATTACATCCAACCAAACATATTTTTTAATATTTTGTTTGAATCACGTTATAGCAAATACAAGTAAAGTGAGATCGTATATAACAAGGGATACCTGTATTTAACTGTGCATTTTTTCTCATTTATTTTAGGCATGCCAAACATTAGAATTAATACGCAGAAAACAAATTAAGAAAAATATAGATTTGATGCGGCTCAACAAAAGATTATGAAACACCTTAAAATTAAAGTAGGTTTCCATATACCTTTGCCCTATATTTATTCACTACTAGCTATAAAACCAATAGCTAGTTTTGCAATTTAAATTTGTTGAACCTCTCAGAGTGTGCAGATACAGGTGATTTAGTCTACGTTGCCTCACGTGGAGCAAAGATAGTTTTTTTATTTGTATAAGCACTGAAAAATTTTTTCTGCAAATAGCTGATGTAGTTGGTATCAACTACCAGAGTTTTCAAACAGTGTGTGCTACAAGCACATTTTATTTCTAATATGTTAACTTAGTGTGAACTTTGTATCTTGCTTCAACAAGATCTTTACATTATCTAAATGTTTCACATATTATTTGATGGGGGAAAAGGAGAGTAAAAATGGTACTTTCATCCCCCCCCTTTTTTTTGGGGGGGGGGGGGTAAAGTTATCTCTGTACCCCACGTTACTTCGCCACTGATTACAGAGGTTTGAGGATTTCTGTTTGATTATTCTTAGCGCCTTAAATATCGATGCTTAAATTGTACCTCTACCACTATCAGGCGAATTACATTGATTCCTATTTCTAATTTAAAATAGTGGGAACATATTTTTAAAGCTTCACAATATTGGGTTTGTCTCGTCAAATCTAAAACGATCGTGCAGATACTGTAAATGGAAGACCCTATTAAATTGCTAAATGGTACCCATAGTTCCCGGTACTCCTACAAGTAGCGTTACACTACGGTGACCAAACTTTCAAATTTTAATTTTATAAATAACCTTTTAAAGCTTAGTATCAAACTAATAAATTATAAATAAATAGCTAAAACAAGGAGAAAAATATTTCTAACCTTGTGATTTCTTCTTTTTCATCATTAATACTTACATACATATTAATCTGGTTAAAGTAATTATTCATTTTTTTAATATAAAAAACTAATAAAACAATAAATAAAAAAATGTATCTAAGAGAATTGAAGTAAAAATAGTTCTACTTTATATAGTAAAATTCAATTTTGAATATATCACTTAATGAAGTCATTATAAGCAAAGTAGTGTGAGGCTGAAAATGTGATAGTTTTCATTGTATAATTTAATCAGTATGATTAGTAAATGTTTTACTGGGTCTTCTTCTAGATAATTAAAATACCTTTTCATTGGTGAAAACCGATTTATAATCCATAGATTTGTCACATATTTTATTTTGTAATACCATGCTTTTATGGTGACAAATGTGTTGACAACAGCACATTTGGAAGATATTTTATCACTGAGAATTGACATAGCGAACCCAGTGTTGTGGACTCAACTGACTCAAGGAGCGCGGCGAAACTTTCATAAGCCCTGGTGAATATCTTGGGCTTTGCCAAAGTTTAATTTTTGGTAGTTTTAATTCAAAGTGACCCGCTTCGTTAGCTGAATGGTTCAAGGACCCCCCTTGCAATTGACCCAAAAAGCCTTTGACAAGGGAAATCGGGTTTGAATCTTTGGGCAGATATACTGGGGGGAGGTTTTCCCCAAATGGTTTTCCTCTCTCCCTCCACACAAATGCAGGTTCACTTCACTTAAATTCACCAACCCTAACATATTAGTATATTTCGTAACATACGTATACTCGAACGAGTAGAAGATGTGGTGCTAAAAAAATAATCAATAGTGACCAACACCCGTCTAAGGGGGTAGACATAAGATTATGGATCTGTGGGTTGAGATTGTTCCAACAATTTGAGGCCCACTATATCCTTAAAACACTTTTTAAAACATGTTTTAGGGATGTTATGTAACAAAAAGGTCGTTCAAGCAGTCTGTTACGTAAAAATTTTCTTCTTCCCCGCTCATTCTCTTGGGTGTAATGGGGGTAGACTGGATATAAATGCACCCCGTACTCAGTGTTTCCAACTGTACGATTGGATACTACTTTTGATATAATTTCACCACCTGTACAATTCAATTTTAGGATTTTTATAAAAATAATATCCCGTGCCCCTGCTATAAAGTAACAAATTTTAGATATTTTTTTAATGAAAATTGGTGGGTTTATCAATATGTCAGAAAGGAGTATCCTACGGTAAAAATACAATACATTTCAGGTCCATGTGGACTATCGCTAGAGACAATAGAGTTGGCAAACACTACAAGTACTTATTATATAACTGTTGAGGTTTCTATTGAATTTGTTTGTTCCCCCGAGGTGGCTTTGGGAAACTAATCAGCCGTGAAAGAGTACTTCTTCCCGATAAAAGATCAACACAGAGGTAGTTTTGTTCGAGGAGCACACATTTTATAACAATCTCTTTCAGTCAAACAGTTTTACACCTGAACGCGGAACTAATTACCACAAAAGTTTTATTGACTTTTTGTGTAGAGGATATGCGGGTATTATGGAATAGTCGGGCAATACGGAATACACATTGTTTCTCATATATTTTAAATTGTCACAATCTATCGTTAACTTTTAAACTATTACAGAAAATAATTTCGAACAGCCCAGTGACGCTTTCACTTCGACAGATCAACTAATTTCTTTGTGAGAGACCATTGTTTGTTTTTGGGTGTCACAAAAACTTTTGCAAAGGTTAGTGTTAAATGCTATAATTTAAATTTTCTCTACTGTTCTTATACATTCTAATTAAATCATTAGTTTAAGAAACCACTCATGTTTATCTTTGAGTTAAAACATTATTTTACTGTAATTTTATTATAACCTAACAAAAAAAATTTTTTCCAAAAAAGTGAGTCGGGCAATAATTCCATAATGCCCGCACTTTTCCAAGTATTTGGTAAGTGATTTTTTTGTCAACGTAAGCTTAAACAGGGTTTCTTAACACATAAGCAATCTAATAAGGAAAATGTTTATTCAATTTTTTTACATTTTAGTTTTAAAAACCCCTTTTTTAAAACTGATTTATTAAATTAAATTTTTTTTTATTATAAATTTTATTTCATGATTCTTTAATTTTTTATATTTTATTGTTTTGACATAATATTTTCATGTTTTCTAACGAAACTTTGTTATTTTAAAAGTAACTATAACAATGTTTTCTAAAAAATGTGTGGTTTTCATATTGCTTCCGTTTTCCATATCCCCCTCATTTGTTCCACATCTCTTTTAAGTGTTTCTACAGGAAACTAAAAGTTATATTTTGTTTTTAAAGACAAAATATTTAAAGAACTTTAATTTAAAAGTTTAAAAGGGAGCTCGATGATAAATTAAAATATTTTTGATATTATTGAAAAAGTAAAATTTTGTTTTCCCATATTAACCGCACTTACTTACAAGAATATCAAAAAACAAAATGGGGGTAAAATAAAATTAATATCTGTTTTGAAAAAAAAATTTTTTAAAAAAGGGAAGGATTCTACCAATCACAAATAACTTTTAAAAAAAAATTATTTCTCAAACGTTTAACTTAAAATGAATTTAAAAAAAATTTTAAAAAATCTGGCTTTCCATTATTAAAATATATTAACAAAAAATATCCCTTATTCTAATAATCTTTTTTTAAAAAACGGGAAATTTTTCCCGCAAAAGTTTGTGTTAATGTCATGGAATCAACTGTGGCACGAAATTTTTATGTTTCATACGGTTTACAACTGAATTATGCGAACAATTATCTTACTAACAGCAATCGGGTGCGGGGCTTTGTCTGTTTTGTTGGCCGAAATTATACATTTTCTTTGCAAAACCCCACAGATAGGACGGAGCAATCGGTTTCCAAATTTTTTCAAGTGAGGGAAATGCAATGCATCGAATATATTTGGAAAACTCGCTTTTTTTCGGTTAGAAGCAAACGGGGAAAAATCAAATAACTTCTTTTTGACGTATTTTCTTCATTGACTGCATAACAAAGCATATTCTAGCTGCGGTAGATTATTTACCAACAATAACTAGAATTTGCAACCGTGTTACTAATTTCCCCTTCACATTTTCTTTGACCAAAATTTTAAGCCCAATTATTTTGTTTCAGATTTGAAATATATTGAAACTAAGAAGAAAACTTCTGCTAAAAGCGCATATAATGTCCCCACAATTTAACCCGGGGAAAAAACAAAAGTTTTGGGTTTCCTTTTTCCAAATTTTTACTGTATGGATGTTTTCAAGTACGTTTTTCTATTGGGGCAGAATGCATTGAAATGTCTTACAAGAATGTTATTTGAAATTAAAATATTAGTACAGTGCATGTTTTTTTTCCCCGCAAGTTTAAAACGCTTTTACAATTAAAATGTTTCCAGGGGTTTGCAGAATATCATAATGGCTTTATCTGACAGAATTTTAAAACATAAAAAAAGATGAGGTGTTTTTTGTTTTGTATTCGAAAGGAAAAATTTTTTTCGTATAAGCTGGGTGAATTTACTCAAAAAATTTCAGTAACGTGATGCTTCCTCGTAAATTTGGCACCATATTTTTTGTACTAGGGGACAGGGGCTAGATATCCATCAAAAAAAATTTTGTCGTTTCATACCCCTTTTGGACAAACTTTTGTGTGTCCTGTCACAGCTGAAAATTCCAGATTTAGACCCTTGGTTCCCTCTAGTAGAAAAAAAAAGTATCTTTCCCCAAGGGTAGAATGATTTTTGGGTCTTCGCTGTTTTTTTGTAACCCTCACTGTTTAAAAAAAATTGGGTTTTTTTACTTATGTACGCCGCGAGAAGAAAAACTTCTTTGTCATCATTAAAAAATAGTTTTTAATTGCACCCAAATAATTAATTCAAAAAATGATAATATTTATTTTTTTATGTTAAATAATAATTTTTTAATTTAAATCAAAAAAATAATACAACGATATTTAAAACCTAATTTATATTGGACACTTAAAAAGTCATAACAAATTTTTTCACTAATATTTAGAATAAAAAATAAAAAAAATCAAAATATTCAATTTAAAAATCACTTTAATATAATTTATTAGACATAAAAATTCGCATTTGTAAAAATAAAAAACGTGTTGTGAATGTAAAAAATAGAAACATTGGAAAATTTATAATTTAAAACAGTGATCAGGGCGAGAGCGAAAAAAACCAACATGCCGACTAAAAAGGGTTTTCCATTTTTTTTGTTGGTAGTTTTTTTTTTCGAGATTTAGTGAGCAGTTTCCCTTAAAACCTTTTAATTTTTTGTGTTACGTGATCGCGCGCTTTTAAAATTTACTCTCATCATTTTTCATAACCGCCTAAAAGAAATTAACTCCCAAAAAAGTTTTGTGCAACGGAGTCAATAGAGGGGGCGATTAATGTAAGTATTTTTGTCCGCGGGGTTTTGTCCTTAATAGGAAGGGACCCTTTTTCTAACTGAATACTACATACTTATTAGTACCTTGCTCTGCAATAGGCAGGTCAATGATAGAAAATAACCTAAATGTCATTTGAGCCCACAGATATCTTAGTGTTTTCATCCTTTAAAAATAATTGTCTCACGAAAGAAAGTGCCCCAGGAAAACACTGCTGATTTTTTCCACTTTCGCTAGCGTAATAAAAAACCCCAAAAAAAATTTTTTTTTTTAAAAAAGGATTTTGTTCCCCTTACCCTTGAGGCGGGGTTAAGGATAGTTTCTTTTGGGTGTCTTCAATTTCAAATCGCTTTTAATTTTAAGTGGATTTACATAAATGGTTTTTGAAGTTGTCCTCCTTCAGAAAAAGATAACAAAATGAAAAACTGGAATAATTAAAAACAAAAATAATATTTTCCATATTATTTAGAAACATTTTTGTTTACTTGTCTTTTTACTTTCCCTTAGCCCACGAAGAGAGGAATATTTTGACGTAAAAAAAAAATCGAACTTGATATTTTGATAAATGTCAACGTTTCATGACCCCCTGAAACAGAAAAAGTTTTTTTACGATACTGTCTGTCTATTTGTACCACCAGGGGTGATTGGAATTATATATATAGCTCAGGGGATTTGGAACGGGGAAACCCGGGGGTTTGAGGCTTGTTGTTTTTATTTTGGGTGGATGGGACTATATAAGTCTCCATCCCCAATGGTTCTCAAGTAAATTCAAACCCCATCTATAAAAATTTTACAGCTGCTACATAATTTAGTAATTTTAAGAATGAAGTGATAAAGAATTTATGTTTAAATTTAATAGAAAACTGAAATGTTCTATTTTACAGTTTAAATTTTTTATCACTTTGAAGAAAAATTGTTTCACAAAAAATATTGTAATAGCACTAGGCCTATTTGGGGACGCCTTAAATAAAAATATACCAGAATAGTAATGTCAAAGGTAATTAATACTCATAGACTTTTTGACACTTATAAAAAACAACTTGATTAAATTGGGTTTTAATTTAACACAAAGCAATTTTCAACTACAGTTCAATTTTAATTTGCATATTTTTATCCACTTAGTAAAATTAAAATCTGGACATGAATAAACAAACTTTCTTGTTGTGTTTTTTATAAAATACTTTTATTATTTTTAACGTGGAATCCAAGGGCATCGAGAAAAGGCTAGTGTTTTTTGAAGTTTTATGGTAAAACATTTTTTGATCAAAATAAATAGAACGTTGCTTCAATACAAACCATAGAATTTTTTTTTTGCATGTTGGTATCAACAGCTCCTGAATATCGGTGTAGACCCATGGTGGCACTACCAACAACTTTTTAAATGTATAGAAAAAAGTTGTCAAAAAATTACATACATGTTTGTATGGAGCAATATTTTATTAATTTTGACCAAAAGAGTTTTTTTCCATAAAGACTTGCAAAACACGGCTTTTTTTTTACGTCACGTTCCATTCCAACCTTAAAGCATGTTAAACAAGGGTGAATATTTGATTGTGTATACATGGTTTGTAAGAAAATATTAAGTATTTAATCAACCCTATTTTAAAGGTCATTAAGTTTCCCTTCACAATATTAACCTTGACAGGGCTGTTATACGTACCTCCTATTGGTTAATTCTGAAAGGTAGATATAGCATGGACGTAGGGGGGGGGAGGGCTATGGGTGCAAACCACCACATACCCCGGAAAATTTCCAAAGTTTTTAATGTTGATAGCTAAAGAAATATTTAAGGAAGTCAGTTTTCGAAATATTTATCTAAATTTTTTTCTGCACACTGACCTCAAGATAGTAGTTTTTCATTTAGAAACATCCAATTTAAATTTTTAAAATAGCTTCTAAAGGCATTTAATTTTTTCAAAATATTCCAGGCGAGAATCATTCTAAATAGCTTCTAAGGGAATCATATTTTCAAACTTTTTCCCGGGGGAGGACCATACAAAATTGATTCTAGGGGCCCATTAAAATTTTATAGTAAAAAAAAAATATGTTTAGAGCCGTCTATAACTATTTGGGGATCCAAATTTTAAAAAATTGGAGGAGAACCCTTTAAATAGCTTCTAGAGGGTTTAATTTATGGAAAAAACTGGTTTATAACTAAATCAAAATAAATTTTAGAGGCACCCACTTTTCAAGAATTGCTGAAGGAGGATTATACTTCAAATACCCCATAGGACTTTTCCAAATTTAAAAAATAATTGGAGGAAGGTCTACTATAAATTTCATTTAAGAGAGGGTTTTAATTTTTAAAAACCCGTCCACTTGAGGACCACTCCAAATAGCTTTTAGAGCATCCATTCTTCAAACGTTAACTTGTTGGTTGGAGAGAAGAAAGGGGGGGGGGGGGAGGGGGAAGGGGAGCGAGGGGAGAAAAGTTTCTAAAAAACTTGTTATTTTCCCTCCCCCCTCTATCTCTCAAACAAAAATTAGGTTCCACTGCATCTTTTTAAAATGATGTTCTTATTTCTCTGAATGTTTTAAAACATCACGTCATGAACTTACCTTTTGAAACCCTCCCAAAAACTAAATTCGTCCAAACCTCCAAGAAAACAAATGTAGTCCATGCCAAGTTAACACTGATACTTTCCAGTTTTAAACGGCGTGTAAAAGGAAGAGGGAAAACCTGTACAATTTAAGGAATTGGGCGTGACATGAAATGTCAAGGAGAAATCTCAAGTTTTGTAAATACCAGTAAATTTTCAATTATTTTTTTTTCGCAAATATTTTAATGAAATAAGAATTAAAGAGCATTGCAAAATTTAAACTATTAGTTCTATCCCAATTAATGTGTTTTCTTGATGAATTTGTGCCAAGAATGTAATAGAATGAAAAGAAAATTATAATATTTTAATGTATAGCTTGTATTATAAAATACTGGGTGAAGTACATCCTTTGGAAGTAAAACATCTTCAAGTGTGGGCCTTATCAGCATGTTTGAATGTTTGTAAAAAAAATGTTACCAGAATCAGTTGGGTTTTTAAATTTTAATCATCCGTTACCGATGATAATATATTTTAAAGTGAAAGGAAACCAGAATGTAGGGCCAATGTTGAATCATTAGACGTAGTTACTTTATAATATTAGTGTTATTGTTAAAGAACTTAGTGTCTGGTAGTCACAAAAAATTTCCCAAAAACTCATTCATATATTCATGCATTAAGTCAAGTGATTTATCTGATTTTCGATAAAATATTATGAGGTGTTGTATGGGCCGTAGGAATTGGGTAAAGGAGGAAGAAAGAACATGAGGGACATAGTAAAGAGATTTGTAAAACATTATTATATTTATTTCAAAGACATAACAAGTATGAGTTTTGGTGTAATATGTCGTTCCCAAAACTCTTTATTTTGACCAATATTGCCGAGAGACTCGGTAAATTTAAAATCGTGAATGACTTATAGAGCTTCTGTCTGGGGGTTCAAAATCCTTGCTGAGGCATTTTGGGGGATCTTATTCAAACGTTTCATTCTACTCTAACACGCAAATTGGGGGGTACATTTCCTTAATAATTTACCTTCAAAACCCCACCACCCCAATATCGCAATTAATATACAAGTATTCAGCCCGACGGGGGTAAAACGCGGGGATTTTGACTAATAACATGTGATTAGTTGGTCAGTTTTAATCAAATAGTGTCGAGATCAAATTTGTTCTAAAACCGGGCATCTTTCCCCTAAGACCACCAGGTCACCCTTACAATTTTAAAATTTTGTATGGGATTGTATTAATGAATCAAATAGCCAAGCTAATTATTTATGCTTTTTAGTGAGGATTACTCCATCTATATATCATATTCTAAAAATTGAAAAAAAAAATTACACCTGGAACGGGAATCGAACCTGGGACCTTTGACTTAGTAACGTCGATTCCTCTTCCCACTGAGGTACCCAGGAAGCCAAGGATCCCGGGTTCAATTCCCGTGTCCAGGTGTCATTTTCCAATCAAATTATATTAGATTGATTATATTGTATGCAAGGCCAAAGCCAGATAAAAAATTTGATTAAAACTACCGTACCTTATTTACTGTTTAAAAAATAACAAAAATAAATACAAGGAATGATCTATATCTATTAGTATTGTGATTGTCAAAAAAAATCTAACTCGAAATTTCGATAAATGTCAACGTTTCATGACCCCCTGAAACCAAAATCATGGTTTCCGCAATGCCGTCTGTCTGTCCGTCACTTTTCCCTTAGTACGCCTTTTATATACTTAAACCTTATTTTTAACTTATTAGAAACCCCTTAAAATTAATTTGATTTGTTTTTTATCCTTTTTAATCTTTTTTTTTACCCTAAACTATTCTCCCGGGCAAAGCTGTACTTCATGCTAGAATATATAAAAAACAAAAGTGAGTTTAGATGTATGTTCAGAAAAATCTAAGCCCCTTCGAGATAGGATGAAAAATTGAAATTTTCGAAGATCTTTAGAAGGACCACTTATTTAACAATGATAATTTACGAATAAGGAATTTTAAAATTGGGCTCCAGGCCCCTTGGTGGAGGGAGGCAAAATAAGAAAGTCGTCTTAACTTCGGTAGAAAATTGAAATTTGGGGAAAAACGTAGGGGATACTCCAGAAAATAAGATAAGTGTTAAAATTTAAATTTATGAGTGAAAGTTGACCCGTGAAATTTAAATTATAAATATCCATAGTTAGCTTGGTATTGTGCAAGGAGGAATTATATAAATGCTAGCAGCCGGATGTTGAACGTCCTAATTTGAAATATTTTGAATTGTACAAAGAATGGATCAGCCCCTGCTAGTAAATTATACATGTGAGATGATTCCACCTAAACCATTATTTGAAATAAGTCTCTTCTTTAGCCCCCCTCCCAGTAAACACAATATAATATTTAGTCACAAGAGAATGTCTAGCTATCTGGACAGTTATTATTTATGGTCGGATAAATAAATCGACGTTG
Organism: Timema cristinae; assembly: GCA_039000515.1. Lineage (NCBI taxonomy): Eukaryota > Metazoa > Arthropoda > Insecta > Phasmatodea > Timematidae > Timema > Timema cristinae. The sequence continues at coordinate 58,384 of JBCFYV010009977.1, forward strand.
AACAATGACGTTCATGTAGTGGCAAAAAAAAAAAACTTTGCTCAAATAATATTTGTTTTAAAATAATTTAATAAAAATGCATAACATTTATCAAAACAAAAACCGTATGTAACTTAAAAACAATTTGTATTGTCAAACCCAAAATTGATATTTCAAATACATAAAAATGTACAAAGTTTGCAAAACAATAAATGCATTAAGTCAATATACTATTTTTTTTAAAAAACCCGTAGCTTATGGAAACAGCCGTTATTTAAAAAATGTTCTTCACTAATTTAAACTCTTTAACATTAGCCTAATCTTTAGTTTACTTTTTTTAAATCACAATAAATATTTGTATTTAACTAATGAGTTTATATTACATTATTTAAATTTGACTCTTTTCTAATCAAAGAGGAGTGGTGATTTTACGCTCAAAGCTCCTCAATGTGTTGATTCATGTAAAAAAAAATTAATGAAAAGAACATTATGCACATTTAAAAAATGCATCAATTAGCACAAATAGCTATTTGGCTTCTTAGTAAGGTTTTCCCCGGCTCCTATAATGAGCACAGCACCATAGATAAGGTCCGCTTGACGTCTTCGACTTTAGTTTTTAGCTCATTGCCTTACTAACCGTTTGGACATACAAATTTACTCCCGTTAATTGGGTAGGGTAAATGAAGGTAGAATGAGGTGAAATGTACCTGTACTTGCTATAGAAATAAAAGAATAACATTTAAAAAAATATCTCAGAATGACGGCGGGCGAATTGAACCCCGATCTCCTGTTGCCAGTAGGTTGGACTAAATGAGCCTTGTATTTAGTTTACGTACTCACTAGTGCGGGCTATGAATGATTTTAGTGAGATTTTTATTCCTATTCTCGAACAATATTTTCTTTTTTGTGTTCGTGGCGCTATCTTTATACTTTAGCTTTCAATCATATAATAATGCTAGTATTTTGGGTCGACTTCACTGGTCTTGGAGTAAAGTGCTCACCTCAAACCCAGTGTTCGTGGGTTAAAACCCCGCCGGGGTCAAAGGATTTTTTATTTAATAAATACAGTTTTTTTTAAATATGACCATTGTTCAAATTTTAATTAAAATACATATTTTAACTTTAAAAAAAATCTAAATCTTCAGGAAATAGCCAAAAGAGACATCTTTATGGAAACAGAGACATCAAATTTTTGAAAAGGTATTTTTGGGGGTAATCATGGAAGAAAAATCATAAAAATTATTTTAAAACGTTGAAATTCAATATTTTATTCTTTTTAATTGGGTTTTTATTTTTCAGAAACCAAATAGATTTCGTTGTAACAAATAACCTTTATTTTAACAGGATAAAAATTTACAAATCTATTTAATAATAACTACGATCAGATTTTAGGAGTTTAGTTAGTACAAGTATTTTAGATATTTGGTGGAGTTCCCCTTTAAAAAGGGTATTATACAAAGGCTCCATGCCAGTTCTGAAGTTGTGCACCGTGCCCGCGGGTGAGGCGAAGTGGAGCTTAGATGAATGAAAAAGTCAGAGACAAACCACCCAGTTTAGAGAAGAAACACTCTGGGAATTGGGCAAGCGCTTATCCTCTTTTACTCTATCATTTCTTTCTCCACGAGACAACACTCCTTGAACACACTGAAAGAATGTTGACTCATCTTAGGGGAGACAGCCAAAGAAAAGAACAGTAAAACATCATGCACTTCGTTCGCTCTTACGGTTCTTTACAGGCAGTGGACTGGCCGTCTCTGTTAAACCCAAAGGGTTTTAGCCCGTTGAGCGGGAAAATTGATATTTTTTACACAAAGCCCAAAAATAAAAAAAAAAAAAATTTATAAAACCCTCTTGAAACATTTTTTTACAAAACATGAAACATTTGTTTACGAAACAAAATTTTTTTTGACAAATAGTGAAAAAATTTTTAGAAAGTTTTTTCAAATTTTTTTTTGGGTTAAACATGGGTTAAAAAGGGCCCCCCCTATTGACGAAATTGTAACGTTATGAATGATATTCATGTTAAGAACTTAGTCCGCATGGTCCGAGTGATTTTAGACATGAGTTTGGGTAACTTTGTAAACTGTACTCTAGACCAAGAATGCCATTTATCTTGTCCAAATAAAAATTTGTAATACATGAAAAAGTTTTTTTCAATTTCCTTCAAAATGTTACAAAAAAACAATTGCCTAAACAATGAAAAAAAGTTTTGAAATATTTTTATGGTGAAACAAAAAAATTTTTTGCCGAGTTTATTCCGTTCACGATGGGTTTTTTTTTCCTGATACATTTCGAAAATCATATGTTTATTTTTTTGGGTTCCCAAACATGTAAAAGATCACTTTTTGTTTAAATGTAAAGTTTAATTACTTTTTAATATTACTTTTAAAAATTTACGTAAACTTCGTTTTCTCATACTTTTTATTTTTTTAAATAATTTTTCACCCAAATTGAAACAAATTTTAAACAAATTAAAATGCTTATTTTTCGTTTTGGAACGTTACGTTTTGGTAATTTAGTGCCCATCAATATTTTTTAATAGGCCGTATTTACTTGGAAAAGCAAAAATTGTTGTAATTTTTTTACATACAATAAATGTTTTTTATATTTTTTTTTCGTAATTTGAAATTTTAACTAAAATAAAAAATATTTCATCAATGCGTGTCTGCAATTGTAAAAAATTGTTTGCCGTTATGTTCAAACCATAGGTTTAGATTCTTAGTCACCTTTTTTGAAGATTTTTTTCTTTAAAATTTTTTTGGAAAGTGGTTTTAAGTTTTTTTTTAAGGGAATAAAACTATAAATAGCTTTGTGCCCGACCTAAAATAAATATATAAATAATATTGTAAATTATGTGGTTGCTAACATTAATTATTCCCAAATCTGTTTTCATTCCAGCACCAAAAGGATAGAGCAGTGTTGGCGTAGTGATATATTAGGGATACTTCAGAACATTTCGAGTGTCATACGGTAAACTAGTCGTGAATGACTTATAGTAAAAAAAAGGATATTTTTAAAACCCCCCCGAACGGGTAAAAAGGGCGCGGCAAAAATTTTATTATTTTTAAGGATTTTTTTTTTTATCTGGAACGCTTTTCAAATGGTACCTTTTCTTAATTTTCTTATCAAGTCAGGATTTTAAATTTAAACCCAAAATTTTTTTTAGGGGAAATTGGGGCACTTTTAAGACAGCTGCTAGTGGGTGCTCTGAATAAGATCACGGGTTTAAAGTAGGATGGTTAAAGTTTATCATTGGTAATTAGTGGGTGGAAAACTGGGGGATGTTTGTGCGCTGAATTAGGTTGGTTTTTAAGATAACAAAGATTTTATAAAGGTACGCTAAAACCATTTTTAAAAACTGTGATTGTAATTTAAAAAATATGATTTTCCATAGTTTCAATTACTATGACCCCTAACCTAAAAAAGTGTTTTTTTTTTGCAAGCCCCCTGCGTTGTTTTGTTTAACCCCCAAAATTAAAAGTATATTAATAAACAGCGAAAAAAGAAAATTTGATTTTGATTTAAAAATTTTTATAAAGCGTTTTATTAAAAATTGAATAAAAAGAATTTTTCATTTTTATGAAAAAACCCCTTTGGGTCTTTACAGAAGGAAAAATTTTCTATTCTGCAAATTTTGAGTCAAATAATTTTCATAGCAAAAATTTTAGTAGTATTTAAAAAAAAAAAAGACTTTTGTTTGAACTATATTTTTTTTAAACAAAAGTTTCTAATATTTTAATATAAAAATAAAAAATTTTGTGAGCTTTTGTTGAAAGAGATACTACTTAAGTTGTAAAGCAATAATTTTCCCCAAAGCCATAGAGTAATTACATATAAGTAAGTGTCTCAAAAAGTTTATGTTGTTTTTCTTTTTAAAACCCCTTAGGAAAATGTTTTTACAACAAAGACTATATTCATTTTTAAACTCAAAGCATATTAACATTTTTTTTGGGCAAAATTTTAAATGAAGAAATTAAAAAGCAATGCGATGACCTGAAGATGTGAACACATAAAAAATGTAAAAATTTTAACCGGAATTTAAAAAATTTTAAAAGAAGTGTTGAAAACCCCGGGATCTTTTTTTATCGTCCAAACATACAAAAAGGGACTTAATTCTATAAAAAAAAATTTTAAAAAAATTTAAAAAAGGACTCAAAAAACTTTTAATAAATATAGTGTAATTTAAGCTTGGGTTTTGTGTTTTATTATTTCGTTTTAGAATTTACGAGTTTTTAGTAAAAATCTCCATTTTCAAACAAATACGAGAAAGTCCGTGCGGGGGGGCCTACTTTTTTTTTTAAAATTTAAATTTTTTTCATTTCCAGCAATTTGAATCAAAATCTACGAGGGGATTTAATATTTCCCCTTTTAAATTTTTGGTTAGGTGAAATTTTTTTCTTCGACCATTGTGTCCCCATGAAAGAAAGTACAGTAAGTTCAACGTTTTCCGGACCTGTCCCAGGCAAATTTTGGGGCCCCCTGCAAATTGTAAATGTGGGCCCCCTGGTTTTTTTAAAAATAAAATATTAGAGTAGCGAATTGCTCCGGGGTAAATTTAATAAAAAATCAAACTAAAACAAAATAGTTAATCAAAAAATCTCTTTCGTTTTTGAAACCTTAAAACTTCGCTTTCAAAAAACCTTTTAAAAAGAAAAAAAGAAAATTTAACATATAATTAATATATTTTATACTCTCCTAAATAATAATTTTTAACAGTAATAAAAAAAATTTAAAAAAAAAAATAATAAAATAATTAATAATTTTTTTTTTTCCGATTTCAAAATGGTTTTTCTGACAAAAAAAAATGGCTCCATGGTAAAAAGTGGGAACTATGCTTTGAGACTCATCGCCCTACCCACCCCAGAATAAAGAGTAAACGGTCTATATGGCAGCATCCCCAGCCTATATACCCACGCTGAAGTGTGCGATATTTAAAAAAAAGCCCTTTTCAGCTAACTGGTTGGAGAGTGGGGCTGTGGTAAAGCAACTATCACACGAACTTGCTTGTGCTAGAATCAAGTGGCTACTAAACAGATATCTTTTAACTATAGCGGGGACTGAATTTTCCCACTCGTTGGACCACCCGATATTTTGTAAAAAAACTATTTTGTAAAAAACGGAAATTTGTACCACGGAAATTAAAAATCCACAAAAAGGGGAATTTGACCCTTTCGAAGGGTCCCCATTCCAATATTTTTTTAAAAAAACTTTTGTGAAAAATGGGAAATGTACCCACTGGAATTTATCCACAAAAATGGAATTTACCACAGGAAGGGTTTCCCATTCGAAGTTTGTAAAAACTCTTTTTGTGAAAAATGGGAATGTACCCAAAAAAGCCCTTGAGGTTTAACAAAAGGGAAAACGCTTAACTTAAAAACCTGTCACATTCGGTAGGGGCAGCGGAGAAAACTTCTTAAATTACTAATTGTATACTAGAGTTCAGCCTTGTCAAAAAATATTTTCTTAAACATGAAGTATTTATTCTCTTTAAAAATTGCCTGCATACTAAAAAAATAAATTTCAACTTTTTTAATGGTAAGATCTTTTTTTTAGGGCAATACATTTTAAAGTTGTATATACTTCTATAATTTTTAAAGAATAAATCAATTATTTTTATTTGGGAACAGACTTTACCACATTTTAAAAAAATTTTAATTTAAAATCTAGTTTAATTTATTCAAATCTTGTGAGAAAGAGACATGTTTATGAATTTGGCAAAAAGTTATTAAAGTAATTGACGCACTGTTTGCCATGTCCCATTCTCAGGAATCTGTCATGGGAAAAATCGAGTAAAAGTAGTCGACTAACCTTTTTTGATCGAATCGCTGTATCGAGTCTTCCAGAAATACCAAATAAAATGTTGTCCCTTTTTTTACTTAAGATATAATACACAATATTGGTTGGCGTGTTTATGTTATTTTAATACAAAATATTTCCCCCTACAATTTATTTTTCAGTCTCTTTATAAAGCACGATTTTTGAACAAATTTAAAACCCCCTTTGACATTTTATCAATAAAACATCTAACCATATCGGAATGGAATCAAGACGTAGCTTGGTTTGGCACACCCACTACCAAAAGTGGGATGTTGAATTTATGCTAGGGGTTTTGTTAAATTTCGACCCCCAACCTCTTTTCAACGGTACAGTATTACAAGCGATGTTCCCAAAAATTTATTACAACCACCATAAATTACTGTATTTTCCCAAAAGGAAATATACTTAGGGGGGATATTAAAAAAACTTTTGAAGCTAAAGACAATGTTAATTTTTTAATTTGGTTGAAAAAGGGTTTAAGAAACAGTTTTTTTTAGTAATAATTGGGTTTACTATAAGCTCAGTGAAGTTGTTATTTAATATTTGGGTTATTTCGTATAAATAATTGTGTTTATTTTTAACTACGTAAATTTCAACTCCGCTGATTAGAAAAAGAATTGCTTAAGGGAAACCCAAAGAAGAAAAAGGGCTTAAAAATCTATAAACTATTATACATCTAAGGAAAACACCTATCGGGATCAAATTTTTTGCTCCATAAATTTATAAAAGGGTTTTTTACATTTTTTTAAAAATTTAATAATTTCAAAAAAAATTTATCACACAAATAAATATACCCGACATAAATAAATTTAAAAATTTCGTGTTAATCAAGTGTTAAAAGAAAAAGAAATACTAGAAAATGTATTTTCCCCACGCATTATATAAAAACGATAGTTCAAACATTTCAACACAGACGTCAAAATAAAATGATCTTTTGGGCTGTTTTGATTGAGTTGGGTTAATCTTTTGAACCTAGTATTTCCTTATTACCAAAATTTAATAGTTTAACCATAGAAAATTTGTCGAGTTTTTTAACATCTCAACGCGATCAGTCACTTTTTTAAAATTCCCTAACCAAAAAATATATTGTAAATGATCACCATACAACTTTTTTATATTTGTAAAGGAAAATCCCAAATTTTCACTTTTATAATTCGAACTTAAACCCTGTGGGTAAAACGCGAGTTAATTCAGTGGTTTCCAACCTATTCCCGTTTTAATAAATTTTTTTGTCTTGGAGCCCATCGCAACCTCTTTATGGCCTACAAATTTTAATACCGGGGTTTTTTAAATTTTGTTTTTAATATTTTCAAATCAGAGCTATACAAATACTAGCACCGCATTTAATACCTTTGGATTAAAACATTTTACTAATTTCGCAATTTTTTAGGATGAAAAAGGTTGAATTAAGATTAAGTTTCCCCAAAGTTGCGAGGAAGAGGGGAAAAAAAGTAAGGGAAATAAACCCCTAAACCCGTCACAGAATATGAATCCTAACCTCATTTAAAACCAAAACCCCCCCTAACGCCGGGGGCTAGAAAAATTTGAATATCAACACCTCTAGAAGCTATCTGAAGTTTTTTTTTTAGGCAACATAACCTCTAACTGCCGAAGGCGGGGAAAAATCATTAACATTAAACACCTCAAAAAGCATCTAATTTTTTTATTTAAAATAAAACCCCGTAATACTAAAGGGAAGAAAATTAAAAATAAAACCCCCCCAAAAACTATCTAAAGTTTTTTTATGATAACATACCCCCCAAATTGCTGGGGGGCAGAAAAATTTTATAAAATATTAAACCAATAATGCAATGGTTTTTTTATGTCAACGAAAAACCATAAGTCAGGGGATAAAAAAAATTTAAATATTAAACACCTCTAAACTCTTTAAAAATTTTTTTAGGGTAACACCCCCCCCGTTTTTTTACGGTACAATATTTTGATTGTTTTGAACCATAAATAAACCCATGTAAGTAGTTAGGAGGCCACCTAAACACCCCTTTGTTTGGGCCGAGACAGCACGTGCCCACGCCCCCTGCTCCTGTTTTGGGTTATTTTTCCACCCCCCCCTGCCCAAAATTTTTGATTGGCTGTTATTTTTCCCCAAACCCCCTGACCTATTTCCCTTTTGATGGCTGAGCCCTCCCCCCCCTATCCCCCTCCTCCCCCTCCAGCCGTCCAACCACTACATGTTGGTGAATAATTACGAAATTAGGATTCCGGCGGTTTTTGGGTTCTTGCTTAATTGGTAAATAATTATTGTTAATTTGGAGTGTCACGGGGGCCCTTTGGTAGGAAAGCTTTTCCTCGCGCCAGGCTAAAAGGTGGGATGGGGTGTGTGTCGGATTTTTTCCATGGCGCTGGGGGTTTGCACCCTTCTCTATCAAGCTTCATCGTGAAATGCCACTTTCTCCCTGCACTCCGCGGGGTTTTTTCCCCCCTCCCCCCCCCCCCCCCCTCCCCCCCCAAACCCCCCCCCCTACGGGCTGAAAAAAACCCAGTTGATTCTGCTTAAGACAATTAGACAAGAAACAGGTGTGTGTGAAACCTTTTTCCCCCCCTCCGGGGCACCAGGTCCCGGGGGGAAAAGCGGGGACAAGAATATATCGTACCTCGACAACCGGGGGGTTTTTTCCTTTTCGGGGTTTTACAACCTAGCGGGATTGACAATCAGGAGCCACCGAATCCTGGGTTGGGGGCGCACCCCATACAAAAAGTCTACAAAAATTTGATTGTTCGTTTTTCTTTCACAACGCACGGATGTGGTATCCGTCATGGCCGACAATAGGGTTTTTTCCATTGGTGTTATGTCGAATCCGGGGCCCCCAGGTTGGGGGTTCTCAAGAATGTTGAGACAAAATATTAATTCCTCACAAGGGTTTTTTTTTTCCCCGGGCTCGACAAAGGAGTTGAGACAAATATATATTTAGGTCCAGGGCGTAGGTTGGGGGCAGACAATCAGGAAAGAATATATCGGTGACGTCAAACGGGGTGAGGTGGGGAAAAAAGGGGGGGCCCCCCACCGGGTTTTGCTAGAGTCAGGAAGATTACAGTTACAGCAGTGGTAAATATTGTCGACGCGTGCAGACCAAAAAAGTGTGATCTACCCGTAGATAAAAAGTACCGGTAATAAACTAAAAGCCGCAATAAAATTTCGGGGGACGCCTAATACCCTATCTAGAGGGTGAGTTTTGTGTATTTTTTACCCTGTCTTTTTTATTTCCCTACGTGAAAGGTGTGAGTTAAAAAAAAAAATTGGTATTTACCTGCCCCTTTAAAAAACCCCGGGGTTCATCCATGTGAACTTTAAAATTTTTTTAAGCGGCGGGGCAGTTTTCCAAAGGGTGGTGGTTTGGTTAGTACGGAACGTTCAGCTTTCTTGGAACGGCTATATTTAAAGTTTTTTTGCATACGATTTAGGGGGGTGCCTATATGACGGGGAAAAGTTCAAAATTTTTGGGGGGGTGATTGACAGTAATTTACAAAAAGGGAGCGAGGTAAATGAGTTTTGGCTTGACCCGTCACACGATAAGGCGATGGAAAATATACCCTATAGAAAATCGAAGCGAAAACATGTGTATATGACGTCGCCGTTTTTCAAATTCCGCGGGGGACGTGGTAGCGTGTTGCCCCGACCACCACGCCGCCCTTCCCACCCCCGCCCCAAAAGCCGCCCGCCCCCCCCCCGGACACGGTGAACACCACCCAGATCACAGGGGTACCCACCCCAGAGAACCGCCACCAAGTCGTCGTCTACCGTCATAAGTACCTCCGTCAGATTTACTGCGACCACGCGAGTCGTCTGTCTACCCTACCTCGTGCCCCCCTACCGGAGGTAAAGTCCGAAAACCGTAAATCTCAAGGATTTAAAAAATTTTAAAAAATATAGGTGAAACGCCCGCCGACTACATACTTTCGGCAGTTTCGGGAACGTTTTCCCTTTCCCAAAATCAAAATAAATTTTTTGGATTGTAAGCGCTTAATTTTAAAGCACGCTGTATCTTGGAGGCAAAGTGAATTAATAAAAAACTCTCTGCTGCTGTAAACGGGGCAGCGGACATTTAAAAAAAAAAAACCCTTTGAGTTGTGATTTTATTTTTTTACCCGATCTCCAATTGACATTTTGTAGTTTAAAAAGCCCGGTCCTACGCAACGCCTCCAATCTTATTCGTCACAAAAAACCTCCAAAAGCGCCACCAGGAATTTTTGGGACAGAAGGTATTTGCAGTGCGTTGACCCGACGGAAAGAGGAATAAATCGTGTAAGTGCTTAAACGAAATTTAGAAAAACAAAAAATATAACTTTTGGGTATCGGGAAAAGCCCGAACCTAATGTTTTTGTGCTTTATTTGTTGGAAGATAAGATTCCCCGGTAAAAATGTGGGGACATTATCAATATACACTCAGTGCCCCTCAAAATGTCGAATTTTTGGGGTGAATCCACTCATTTTCTAATGGGAGAGCCTTTTTAGTATTGGGCAAAACACCTAAATAAATTGCTGTTTTTGGCATGTTTTAAATTAACCAATTGCTGATTGCAATAAAAAAATAACAAAAAAAATTTTCCTACCCTTTTTTTAGCGGTAGATGTATTGGGGAAAAGACCCATACTGCTTTTTATGAATGTTTTAATTTTAAACAATTGCGTCGTCAAAAAATAAGTTGGTTGGAGAAACAAAGACCCGAAGGAGGGGGCAGCTTTTTTGCCACCCAAAGAGCCTGAAAATCCCAATTTGCTGAAAGATAATATGGGTATATTTTTTTAAAAACCTGAGGGTGTTAATAATTGTGTAGCCCGAGTTATCTATATAGCTTTTATTTTGGGTAGGAGGGGGGTGGGGGAAAGACGTTAAAACCAAGCTAAAGTTTTTTAAATATTTATTCCCCAAAAAACTTTGCTTTGAGGTCTTGAAATTATTTTAAATTAATAGGTTTTTAATTTTAAATATTAAATATATTCTTAAAATAACAAAAAATTTAAATCCCGGCAAAAGAATTTTAACTTTAAAAACTAAAAAAACCTAATTTTGCAAAAAAAAAAAATTCAGTTATAGGTTTTTGAAAGATTTTAAATTAATATTTTGTACTTTTTAAAAAAGAAACTAAACATGGCATGGAATAACATTTACACAAAACAAATTATTTATTTAAAAACACGCAAATAAATTTAAGACGTCAAAAAATAGTTTATAATAATATTTTTACTTTACCGACAAAAAATTTTTAAAGTTCACAAAAAATATTAAAATTTTACTTTACAACAAAACCAAAAGTAACCCCGCTTATGAGGATCTTAAAAATTTTTAAATTAATAGGTTTTTAAAGTTAAAATTTAATATACTCTTAAAAAAAACAGAAATTAATGGCCCGCAAAAGAATATTTAATTTTTTACAAACTAAAAAAATTTTTAGTTTTGCAAAAAAAAAGGGGAAAGGTTGATTTAGGGAAGTTAACCCGCTTTTTGCTGAAAAAAAAACCCCCCCGGTTACAGTCCGAGATTCGAACTTCTATATTGGTCAATTGATGAACACGCTATTTGTATTTGCAAGAAATACGCCTTTAAAAATTTTAGAAATCAAAGGTCCCCGGTTCGATTAATGTGTTTTTTGGGAAATTGAAAAAAAAATAGCTGTCCCCTTATAATGACTCGAAAAAAAACTTTCCCGATACTTTCCGCGATTTCAAAACAAAAAAAATTTAATTAATACGCTTTTTTTTAAATTCTCTAAATAATATTATAATTTTTTTTTAAAAAACTTGTAAGGGATTTAGAAACCGTACTTCAACGAAAAAAAACATTTTTGCTAGGTTTCCCCCCTATTATTTACAAAGGGTTTGTAAGGCCTTTTAAGAAAAAGGCAATACCGTTGGAAGTTTTTATGACGAGGCAGCGACTCCCTTTTTTTGATAGGTCTGTGGGGCTGACAGTGATTCATGTGTCCCCCCTTTCGGGATGTGGCAATTATCAATTTTCACTCTGTGGGGTGAAATTGGGAATAAGTGAGGGGAAAAGGGGTTTTTTATTTATCCACCAGTACTTTGATCTACGGCTAGATCAAAACAAATTTTCGGTCGCACCCCGTCGACAAAATTTTCCAGCTGCTGTAAATTTCCCCTTTACCCACTAGACAACCAGGGGGGGCCCCCCCTTTATACCCCCCCCCTCGTTTTGACTTTACACGATATATTCTTGTCCCATTTTCTGCCCCCAACTAGCCCCCCGAGACCTAAATTATTTTTGTCTCAACTCTTTTGTCGAGCCAGGGAAAAAAAAACCCTTGCCCTGAGGAAAAAATATTCTTGCTCAACTTGTCTTTACACCCCCAACCGGCGCCAGGGGGTTGCGACTAAACGCATTTGGAAAAAAAAAAATTTTTCCGTCCAGGGCGGTACAACTCCGGCGTGTGAAAGACGATACCCAACAATCAATTTTTTGTAGACTTTTGTACCAGGAAGCGGCCCCCAACCCAGGGTTCGGTGGCCCCTGATTGTGCATTGCCGCTAAGTTGGACAAAACACGCAATGGAAAAACCAAGGGTTTGTCGAGGTCCGAAAATTTTTGCCAACTTGTTGCCCCCCCCTGGTCCCAGGAGGGGGGGGGAAAGGGTTCCACACACCCCTGCTTTTCTTGTCTAACTGTTCTAAGCAAGAATCAACGGGTTTTTTTTGCACCCTGTGGGGGGGTGGGGAGGGGGGAGGGTGGGGGGGGGAGGGGGAAAACCAACAGGGGGGCGGGGAAAGTTGGTTTAACAGATAAATCGATAGAGAAGGTGAGACCTCGGCGCCATGAAAAAAAACTCCGACACACCCCCCCATCCTACCTTTGCAGCCATGGCGCGGGGACGCCCAACCCCTACCAACAAGGCCGCCGTACATCCTATTAACAAAAATTTATTTCCCAAATAGCAAAACCCAAAAGGGCCCGGCCTTAAAATTAAACGATAATTATTCCCCAAACTGTACGTTTGGGGACGGTGGAGGGGGGGGGAAAGAAGGGGGTAAGGAGGGGGAGGGCTCACCAATCAGAGGAAAGTAGGTCAGGGGGGGGGGAAAATAAACCCAATAGAGAGAGGGCATGGTCACGTGCCCTTCTCGGCCAACAGAGGTGTTTTAAAGGTGGCCATCCAAACACTCAGTTTAAGTTTGTGCATAAATTTTTGTGGGTTTGAAAAAAAACCCCCCCCCGACTAGGCCCTTTTGTTTCAACCCTTCGAAGGGGAATTTTCAGAATAAAAAGTAGTGGGGCTACTACCCCGCTCCAAACGTTTGTTTTTAAAAAAAACAACAATAAGTCGATGTGCTGGCGGGCAGGGAAAAAAATTGAGACGGGGCTGCTTGGGGAAGCAACATGTTTCACGAATTAGATAAAAATTTTCTTTTGTTTTTCATATTTATTTTTCACCCCCAAAATTTTTTAAAAAATTTTAAAATCATTTAATGCCAGTTTTTTCTAAACAACGCAGTAAAAGGGGGGGCCCGAGTGGGTATGAGGGGAAAAGATTTTTGCTGCCCATCTAAGCTTCGTGATTTCTACCCACTTGACCTTCTTGCTCATTGGGTTCTTAAAAACGTATTTACAATAAAATTTTAATTCCCTACTTCTACCTAATAAATCTTTCTTTCTTAAAAGGCCCTTAAGAAAAACCAAAATAAAAATTTTAAATTTACATACAAAGCCACACAATAATAAAAATAATTAAACATGCCCAAGCAAAAACCCACCACTAACCTTTTTTTGGTTGTGTAAACAAAAAAAAATAGTTTAAATCTATTTTTCAAAAGAATATATAACCACAAAACCAAAAAAAAAAACAAAAAAGTACCTAAATAAAAAATACGGGAAAAGGGGAAGCAGGTTTTTGTACTGATTATTATAGACAGACCCAATAATTTTATTATTATAAATAAAAAAACTTTTTTTTCCCCCTTAGTTATGATTAATTTTTTTTTTTATAACTTTATCCCATCCCTTTGGGCTACGTTTTTAATTATTCGTGTGGATTAAATGTGTTTTAGGGGAAGTGAATCATTTGCATAGAGGGAGGTGTAAACCATTTAGAAAAAAAACACTCAGTACAAACCCAATTAGTTTCTAACCTCAAATTTTTTAATTTGGGGCAACCCACACAAGAAAGGTCGAACACACCCAAACTAAGCTAAACTAAGCTATGGCGTGCTGTCCCTTTTAAAATTTGTCATTTTGTTTCACCCTTTTTGTAAGTTAAGCTAAACTAAGCCATGGGAACTCTTTTCACTCCCGAAACATTTGTAAATTTTTTGTTTGTCCCGTGAATTAATTACGATGGGGGTTCTCCCAAAAATTTTTTTGATTTATAGAAGTATGAGGAAAGAAAAGATGCTGTTGTTCAGTATTTTTAAAGTGGAGAAAATTTTGGGGAAAATTGGGGTTTGACTTGTTTTAATAACGCTTCCATATTAATATAAACACTTTATTTAAAATAAAACTAAATAAAAAATTACTTTTAAACACGCAAAGCAAATAAAACAGAATTTCAACAATTTTTAGTTATTTCACCAAACCAGCACTTCGTCTGTTCAACAGGACCCAAATTGCGTTATGTGGATGCGCAAAAGTAGATGGCTAAAGTGGGATGGAAAAAATTGTCCAACCGCAATCGGAAAAAAAACGCGTCCCAAGCTTTCGTGTGAACCCAAAACATTTTAAAAACTGGGACGTTCATTTATCTCTATAAAATAAATGGATTTGGGCATCTTGGTTTAAAAAATTTTTTTAGCTGCGTCTGCATACCTTGTCTAAGAGAGAAACAAACTTTCTGGTAACCTTTCCTCTTAACCCCAAATAGGGAATGTGGCATTTTTGCATCGTTCAATTTAAATTTTATTAAAAAATTTAAAAAACAATGTTGATTATTGAATTAAAATTTTAAAATGTTTTTAAAAGCTTGAAGAAATAACATTTGAAAATACTAGTTTTTTTTTTAAAAAAGTCGATGTAGCCTAATAAACGTGATTTTTGAAAAAAGTAGTTTGTATGCTTTCTGTACCAGAATTTCTAAAATAAAAGTGTTAGGGAGGGTAAAAAAAATCTTTAAGAAGGAAAATTTTTCCCATTAAAGGCTGTTTATCCTACCAAAATATTACCCTTTTTGGGGGTTGAGAATATAGTGGTGTTGTAGGGCCCTCCATTTTTTTGAAAAACATATTTTTTTGTTAGTGCTCAGAAAAAAATCGGGTTTTTTTTTAAAAATTTTTTTTTAATGTGGTTTTTGGATTATATTGGCTTTGAAATTATCTGAAATTTGAAATAACTATTTCAGCTTTTTTTATTGGGCTTAAATATTCCACATCCCAAAAAACCTCCATTTCCACCACAAAAAAAACAAATATAACCAAAAAAAAAATTAGTTTTGAAAAAAGTTTGACGGGGTTTAACGGATTTTTTCG
>JBCFYV010009978.1:0-25817 GCA_039000515.1 Timema cristinae
GTTTTTTTTATTGTTTACTTTTAAAGGCGATTGGCCTTTTTCATTTGGCTTGGGGAAATGCAGGGGCCATGGGAAAAACGGTTATCTTCAATAATTTTTTAATGTTTTTAAATTTTATTTCCGGAAAGGGTTTGTTCAATAATAGAATCATATTGATTAAGCTATATTTTTTATATACAACATTTCCTCTATATTTTAACAGTAATCAAATATCTATAAAATTGACATTTTCGTTAGAAACTGCCGGCTTGATAGAAAAAAATAAAAAAAGTAACCATTAATAAACATTGAACATTATCTTAGAAGGTGTATTGAAAATATTAACATAAAAATTTCCCCGTTCTCGAGAAAACTGATTTCCCAAACGTATGATTTTCCGAAGATCTGTCTGTTAGCTAGCGCCATCTATGGTTTCCGTGAACCATCTTTTTCTTGTTGGCGGGGAAGGATACTTTGGTCAGTTGTGAACCACGCCACCCTTCCCCCCACCATCCCACAAAATAGGTTTTGATTTCAATCAACAGGACCAAGGCCTTAAAAAGTAATAATTAAATATTAAAATTTTCCCAAGAACGTTATAAACAAATAACAACTAAGCCTTGCCTTTTCAAACATAACTTAACTTTTAAATTGGTTTGCAGATACTTCACCCAAACCCAAGTCAATTGGTACTCTGCGTTTCTAAAAAGTTCCCCTTTTAAAATTTTTGGGCACAGTCCATTCGCCATAAGATTGGTTAGTAATCAGATCTAATTGTATGTAGACATTCGCCAAATCACATGTTTCTGCAAGAACATGTGTTAAAACTCTTGCCCACGCTTGAAGTTAAAACTTTCACAACAAACTATTGATTTTTTAATTATGTTTTTCTTTGAACTGTTTTTACATCTTCTTGCCAGTTGCTATTTTACCTCCACTCCTATGGTCAATAGACTAAATTTATAAACAGGAGTAAACTTACACAAGCAAACCTACTTTTGAGTCCTAGCAATTAGTGGAGGGGCAGAAAAAAAAACCATAATTTCTTATTTCAAACAGTTTGGTTATGTTGTCGATGGTAGACGACATTTTTTATGTAATTTTTTACGTATCAACATATGGTTTATATAACGGCTTGTGTATGTCCTTGTAGTGTTGGTAAAATTTGGACACGAACTTTTTAACAGAGTTAATTATTATTCATATATTTTTATGTAATGGTAGTGCATCAAAAGAAGAGTTAACATGGTATTTTTTTACACTGATGACATATTAAGTGATGTTACTAGAATAGTTTTGGTTTTTAAAGGTAAAAAACTCTTACTGAACTGACTGATTATATCAGTACACGAGATTTTTATGTGAGGCGAGAGTAAAAGTCCACAATTTTACCAGGAAACATAATTTTCACATACCATCAAGTTTTTTTTACCTGCCACAACCGAACATGGGAACCGACAGCTTTACTTCCCCTCGAAGAAGTTGTGCTACGGATTTTATCTTCAAAAAAAACCCAATAAAAGATAATAAGAGGGGCTTAGGTCCCCCTTATCTCTTGAAATATTACTTATTAGAAAAATTATATAAAAAAATAAAAATTGTTTTTGTGATTTGGCTGCAATTTTGCTATTAACAACTATAATCATCACTATCCAACTAACAGATACATTATAAAATGTAGAGTTTCTCCTTTCCCTGTAAATAACTTTCTTTTCATTTTCTTCTGCTCAATAAACTTGTGAAAAATATATATTTTATTTTAAATATGTTCATTACAACTACATTTTGTTTTTAATTTATCAGAAACTCTTCTTTTTTTTTGCAAAAAATTCTCTTGAAAATCTTAATAACTCAGAATTAGGTTCAGATGCTTAGAACTTTTTCCCCAAAAGGGTTTAAGATTCATAGAATTTTCTCTAGGATGGGTGCCAAACTTCCAGCAGAGGGGACCTCAATCCACTACCATTTGGAAACCCACATGGGTGCCCTTTTGTTTGGGGGGGGGGAGGTAAAGTGGGGGTTGTTAAGGATATGTCCCTGAAAAGGGTACACGACTGGTGAGAGTTTGGTAAACACTGGTCTAGAGGGGAAGTTCACCCCCTCCTTCAGTGAAACACAGTCGACCATGACCTCCTCCACCCCCTCTCCCAAATGACAGTTCAACCCAATGTAGGCCTGACGCCTCAGACCACGTGACCAAATTCACGTCGGTACATTCTAAACACACCAAGTTTGGTTTTGGATTTTATTTGTTCGTTGAATTAGAGGGTTTCCCAAGATTAATATTATTTTTAAAATACGCTGATAGGTGAGTGAACAAAGGCATCAGTCTCGTCCTGTGAAGTTTATCAGACTCCTACTATCCCTTCAGGGCTGTCCACATGTTTACATAATTACGGAGAAGGGAGGCACCATTTAGACCTAAAACAAGCTAATTTTCTTGGGAGTGAAAGTTGTGAGCCACGAAAGAAAAAAAAAAACACTTCAAGTACATCCGACCAGGATTCTAACCCGATCTCACTATCATCGGTAGTCCAGTATACCCACAAAGTGACGCCTTAGACCTTTTACCATATATGTGGGTCAAAATACACCTATAAACTTATATGTTAATTACAAACTCCTTTATTTTGTCTAACTGACTGTACCTGCAAGTGACGGAGATAATGATCGAAAATAACGCAACATGCAGGGGCGAGCGAGAAACGTTTAAAAGGTAATCAGACAAAAATAAACTATCTTAAGCCTGGTCCCACAAGACAAGATACAAGATTTCGTCACAAGAATATACAATATCTGCTTTGTATAACTTTTTTGTATGCAACATATTGCCCCTTAAAGGAAACAGGACAAGTCCTGTTCAGCCATTTTATTTGTACAACTTGTGAGTTGTAAACTAGATACCCCTGTCTGCTAGATACTTAGTAATTATAAAATAATTCGTTTTAAAAACTAAAAACAAAAACACCGATAAAATAAATAAACTATATTTATAAGAGATTAAGCCCCGATTAATTTTAAAGTTTTAAAATGTAAATACATTAGACTTTTTAATAAAAAAAAATACAATTAAAATAATCCCTGATTCATATTTATAGCCTTTAAGATATTAGATAAACATTTATAATATTTAAACCTTACTCTATGATTGTTAAAGAATAAAAAAATAAATTAATAAGTAAAGATAGCTAAGCCATCACGTCCCTTCAAATATTATCAGCAATTTTACGTGTCGTATGAACATACTTGGGTACAACCTTTGTGCAATCAATGTGAGCAAATGATGGGAACATATTATCGAAAAACATTTCAAATCCTTGTACAACATTGTGTGTAAGAGATGATGTACTGTGCACCTGGCCTTATTGTACCCCAGTCCCAGCCCGGTTGTCCTCACAGGAACGAGGGAATCCCTCCAACCAATGGGTAGGGGAAAGGGCACGAGTCAAGGAACTGGAGTTTGACGACATGTCATATTTCTTTTCTGTTCGTCACATACACTACTCTCAAGTAAATAAACTCTGTTCATGATCCCATTGTAGTGAATATTTTATAATAATCTTGTGGTCAATTTGATACATTTTTTAGTCATTTTAAGGTTATGTTTGAATCATTTAAAAGCATTCATGTATATTTTTTTTAAATACTAAAAATAACAATATTTTATAAATGCATGTATTTTTCAAAGACACAATTGTCAAAATGAGACATATACAGAGTTTCAGAAACGATAACCCAAACTGGGACATATTTTGTTTCAACCTTAAGCAATACAACATCCCCCATACATTTAAATAGAAAGCTATGCTAATGCAATTAGATTGTTTTCAACTATCACTGTACAGATCAGGGGAGTAAAGTTGTTCAAGCATGCGTGTACATAACGGTCCTGCATCACAGAAAGTGCTTGCCATTACTTATTACATGTGTAGTGCCACGCGCCCAGCTCCTAGCAACTCCTTGTGAACGCATGCTTGACAGCTTGCTCTCCAGGGGCTGTACCCGAAACTTTGAACACAATTTAATGATATTAGCATAGTTTTTTGGATGTAAGAGGACAGGGGTTATGTATTAAAATTGGTTTAAACAAACTATATGTGCAGTTGCGCAGTGAGTATCCGAACACTCTGTATAATGTAGTCAATTAACTTGTATCCTCTTTACTGTCTGGTTGTAAAAAAAAACTTCCTGGTGAAACTGAAATTAGGTTGGAGGGGGGTTTCGTTGGAGGGGTAGCTATTACTTCTGAACAGATATTTACAAATTAATGTTATATTTAGCAGAATACAAGGGTTAATTTTTAAAGGCTTTCACGCGTGGATAATTATTTGTTTTCATTTATTTTGTAAACTGTGTGCTTATTTAGTCGTGTAAATTAATTACAAGTTTTTGTTAAAATTTAGATAGAATTTTGAAATCTTTAGTAATTTTTTTAGAATTTGGAAGTCATTGATAGGTAATTTTTTGATTATTTTAAGGTAATCAAAATCCTTGCCCTGTCATGACATCTGAAGGGGAAATAAAAATTAGCTATAATTTTTTTCTGGAACATGGCTGAATCCTTATTTATTATTAGGGATAGTTATTTTACAACGCCCATAAAAAATACAAGGTCTGTAATAAATCTAAAATATTTTCATTTTTTTTAACTGTCAACAAAAAAGGCTATTTATTTATTAACATTTCTGAAAGAAATTCCTGATTTTGTGTTCACATTTTCAAAGGCTGGTGATTTGAGTACTAATTAAATTGTAGTAGTAGTAGTATAGTAGTAGTCATTATTAATATTTTTAAATTTTGTTTTGTTCAAATCCCACAGGAGCCTCCACACACTAAGTTTTTTCACAAACACTCACTTCCTATAAAATTATTTTTCGTTCCTAGGGGTAAAAACCACACGATCGACCTTATTGCTAATCCAATTTACAAGGTGTAGCTAATATCAGCAACCATTAGAAGTTTTGAGATTTTTAATTCAAATATATGATATAGACCTAATCTAACTAGTTAAAAAACATATCATTTTTTTAGGCTTCAAACTTGATGCTATTTTTTTCGTTTATTTTTTTAAACATAAACTATTATTATGTTTGTGAATGAAGCAACATCCATAAAATACCAATTATTAATTTATAATGTTTAATTTATGGGTATTTTCCAACTTAAAGTAATTTAATTTAAATTATACACGTAGAGACCACTTTACTCAACATATTCAAAATCATATCCTTCAAATAAACCAACTAAGTTTTAATTTTTTTTTTTTAAAATGGGATAAAGGCCACCTTTTTCTCCATGAACACAGCAGATTGCCCGGGTAGTCCCGTGACGTCAAAACCACACATAAAACTCCGGCTTGTTACTAGAAATAGGCCATGATAAAAGTCAAGCTAATTTTTGCCTGTGATGGACAGATAAGGGTTCAAATCTTGAATGGATGATTGAGGATGTTTAATCCAAAATGATTTCTTGTTTTAACACTATTTCCAGAAAAGGACATTTGTACAACTTGCCTCGTTGTTGTCAAAGAAAACGCTTTATTCAATATTCTGTTTGAAAATTTGACGTACAGGCTTATCCCAAAAATAGAGAGCGTATCAATACTTTCTTACCTGCATAGGTGGCTGCATGATCTAAGCGCTACTATTGCAATAGACTAGAAATTCTGATGACGAGGAGACCCTGGTTTGATCCCAATTGGGTGTACTGAGGAGGGTTTTCCTTAATGGTTTCCAAACACTATCTCCACCCAAATGCGGGTATACTTCCCCTAAATTCAACCTTCCTCATCCCTGACCACATTAGAGTAACTAGTACATAAGCGTATAGACCAAATGGGTAGCAAGAAGGGTGCGTTAAAAAAAAATAAAACTTTTACTGACGAGTAAACAAACATTTATAGGTGGGTGTGTACCTGATACATTTAACGGTTATAAATAATTTGAAAGTATTTTATGTACTATTTGCTTTAATATAAAGATAACAAAATCTACAAAAAATCGAAGAAAAATATTTTAATAGGAGCTATGTAGTCTGTTCTATATATAAACCATCCATCCAAAACTTTACAAAGATATCACCAACGTTTCTCAACTCGACGATTATTAATACATGGGCAAGGAACACAAACAAGCACTCAAAAAAACACCTCACGATGACTCGTAAGCTTTTGTCGGACGACGTCCTCTTGGTCTGACGCCCCTAGCGCTGTATTTTGGTAACCCCCGGACGGCGTCATAAGCCCGCTATGTCTCCTGGTTCTCGCCACTGACCTCTTGAGGGCGTTGAGGTTTGTACGAATCCTTGATCTCGAGTACTGTGACCTGCGTGACCCCGAGGCCTCCTTCTCGCTGATCTTGGGTCGAAGCCTCTCCTTGCTCCGGTTGATCGGGCACCACTATGGGGACAGACGTTGCACCTGCTGACCTTGAGGTACGGATAGTTGAGCGGGAGGCTGACGAACGTCGTAATCGGCGTCCTGGTACACCTGTTGTTGGGGCGCTTTTTGCTCGTAGATCACCTCGTTCTTTCGGGGAGGTATGGGCGTCGAGTATGACCTCTGCCTCTTTGGGAGGACTGATAAGTAGACTTGGGGCCGTGGCGATAGTTATCGAGTGCAGGGGCTGTGGTTGGTAGCTTTGGGCACAGAAAAGGGTGTGGTGATACCTCACCGAGACGGGAGATTGAGACTCATAAGCCTCCTGGGAGGTATAAGTTACAGGGGGGGGAGGCCCGTCTCTTGTCCGATGGGAGACACCTTTAACCCGGCAGATATGAGCGCTTGGAAATCGCTCGAGTCAGAGGTCGCTGCCCTTGAGGAAATGGGCAGACGCACCTCCGGAATGGCCTTCCCCCCGTCCTGAGGAACTGACCCCACCCCTCCTCCACGGTCACGCCGGAGTTTTGCGTCCTCGAGGGTTTGACGTTGTCGACACGAAGATAGAGACCTCGACGGGGGGAGGGCGGGAGTGGACTGGATGATATCCAGGTGGATTGCGAGGGTTTGTTGAAGAGTCCTCTGCCGGGGTGCTCTAGAAGGGAAGAGAGGAAGTCGCATCCTGCTGTTGCGCCCTCTGAGGCTGGCGGGCTTGGTAGAGGCTGGGTCACTCTCGGTGAGGGCTTGCCGCGAGGGTTGGCGAGGTATCTGCACTACGGACTGTTGGGGGTCTCGACCGAGGGTGGATGGTCTCCCTGAGGTATTGCGCTGGGGGGCTCTGCTGCTGCTGGGGCTCGGGTAGGATGTACGTAGATGGGGGCCGTGGTTGAAGCAACCTGACGGCCAGTGGGTGCTGAGGCCTCCGCTGGGCGTACACGGGGTGGTACTGGGCTGAGGATGGTGGGGTAGAGAGGTATTGCTGCTGTTGCAGAGGTGTTGGGTGTTGAGGTCGAGGTTGAGGGAAGGACTGAGGTTGGACACTCTGCGTCTGGATCAGTTGTTGGAGCTGAGACTGTTCGTCCTGAGCAACCTGTTGCTGAACAACGTGCCTCTTGTTGTTGAGACAACTGTGCATCTTGTTGCCGAGACAACTGTGCCTCTTGTTGCCGAGACAGCTGGGGCCTCTTTTTGCCGAGACAATGTAACCGCTTGTTTTCTGAGCCAGCTGTGCCTTGTTGCCGAGACAACTGTGCCTCTTGTTGCTGAGAAAACTGTGCCCCTTGTTGCCGGACAACTGTGCCTCTTGTTGCTGAGACAGCTTGCCTCCTGCTGCGCCTGCGCCACAAGCCTCGTCAACTGCTGTTGGAACACGGCATCGTCACCTCCTTTATAGTATTCCGGCGCGGGCGTCTGTGTGGGCTGGGTTTCCCCAGGAGTTGTTGCTGGGCCAAGGCCTCCGAGGCGTAGTTGGGGTTATTTCCCCGCGAGGGCTGCCCTGAGCCGTGCTCGTGCAGTCTGTGCGCCGAGGTGGGGCAAGCTGCGCGTAGGCCACCGAGGCTGGAGTTACGTGGGAGGAGGCGGCCTTCGAGGGGTTTGGGAAATGCTGCTGAGTGCGCGATCGCTGTAGGTCTGCTGCAGTTGTTGCTGAAGCCTCGCGTAAAGGGGGTTTGGTCGTCTGGGGGCTGGGGTTGGGGTTTGGGTGGAGAGAGCCCCTCCAGGGCCAACACTGAGAGGGTCAACGGGCTGCTGTATCTGACTGCGCTTGGCTCCGGGTCCCTGTAACAATTTAATATCCTCGTGAGCTTATGGAGATATCAGAGTAGTGGCCCCGGACGCGGGAGGCTGGGATTTGTTTACGATTAGGGCACAAAGCAGTTGAATTCAACTTCGAGTATTTGAAGACATCTTAGGGAGCACATAAGATTTAAAAAAAACATATCGATAAAGTGAATATTGAAGTCCAAATTTAGAATTGGCTATACTAGACCCTGACCTAAGGATATGTAACCTGAAAGCACCACTTTTTATCTTCTTTCTCCTATAGATACAGATTATAGAATATTTATAACTTAAATTACGCAAAAAAATTTTCACCCCACTTCGGTGACTACATGGTCTAAACTTCCCTTCTCTCGCTATAGATTTAGATTGCTGAAGATGGGGAGATTAGGGTGGATCCCGGGTTGGGTGCACTGAAGGTAGTTTTTCCTAAATAGTTTTCCACTCTCTCTCTTCCATGCAAATTTGGTCACACTTACTTAAATTAAGCCTTCATGATCCCTAACATTTGCTTAGTTAGTACATAAAGTATAACCCAAACGGGTATAAGACGTGACTTTAAAAATAATCTTCTTTTTTTTAGCTTTTTGACTGTTATATATATTATATATTTTTGTCTCCTTGTTGTGTAGACTTTTAGCTGCACTGATGACACAGAAACGTTGCCCGGCTATACCTTTGGGGGTTGTTTACACGTCGTACCCTCATTGAGAGAGTAATGATAGTGATTATGACGTGATTAACTTAATGGATAATGCCTCTTTCGGAACAAATACCCAGGGGAACCAACCGGAAATCAAAACCGGGATCACTGGGTTGGTAAACCAGGTGTACTGAAAGATGTTTCAAATTCTCTGTATCTTCAGGAGGATGCTACCGGATCCTTAAACTTACACCTCCTCTCCTGTATTTTTAAACTTTTTTATATTTTTAAACAAGGACAGTAGGCTTGGTACTAAGACAATCTTTTAGGTGATGTGACTGGCAGCTCTGCTCGACTATTGTGCCAATTGACCAGAGCTGCTGCAAATGGAAACAACCGGGGTATTCCCACAATGAAATCCACCTGTTGGGTTTTACACTCTCCCTCCAGGCCGGCCCATCTTGTAAGACGTCACCTGCATCTCTAAAGGAGTGTAGATGCTAACACCCCCCTACCTGGCAATGACCACTGCTGAATGACGGGCGGCGCATGCGTGCTGCAAAGGGGCGGGGTAGGCCCCTGTGCCACCTGCTGCTGCTGGGCCGCTTGCTGCGCCACCAGTTGCTGCAGGAGTCCCAGTTTACTCGCGGGCACGTCGGGCTTCCCTTGGTCCCTGGACCTCACCAGGAACTGCCCGGGGAGGCCCGTACACTGCCTGGGCCGACTGAGGACCATACTGAGGGGTAGGGTCCGGGGACGCGGCTTGTTCGCTCTCCGGGCCGCCAGGGGCTCGATCTTCCAAGCATGATCAGCTCTTTAGGGCCACCCTCGGCCGCGGCGGCGTCGATTAGAGTCTCTGCGTCTTCTTCTCCCGCCCCCACCACCAGACCCACCAGACAGGCTGGAAGAATAAACAGACCAGTTATAATACACCCTCTGGCCCGTTGCGACAGTCCGACATTTTTTTTTTTTCAAAATGGGGGCCACGATGTCAAAGGCGTCAGTTCTTCTTGTATATGGGTACGTTTGTGTTTCGAATCCCGCCAATGTTCTGATGGTAGCTTCCACTTTCTCTCACGCAAAATGTTAGTACGCCTCCCTTTCCTCTGTATTTTATCCTCCTACCATCCCAACCCCCGTTTGTTAAATTATTGAATAGCCTGGACGGAATAAAACATAAAACGAACTATGATCACATCCTCCCAACCGGAACTGGCCCCGTGGTGTAGCGGTCAGTTACCCCTGCCCTAAACCAAGAGGTTCCCGGTTAGATTCCCGGCTGATACCTTGGTAGTCTTTCCTTTAAGGGGGATTATCCCAATTTGGACACCAGAGTTTGGATAATAAGTTAAAGTCGGGTAAAAACTCACATCACTCCACAGCTTCATAATCTATCATCACATCGTCTCAGAGCGTGTATGACGTGTAGTAAACCTCATATGTGGACCCTTGGAGCGGATAATAATCTACACATAACAGTGACCAAGCCTGGGGTGGTCATTTCCCACCCGGTCATATTACATGACATACGATAAAAAAAATAAACCGGGATTTAAGCAAACTGGGTAG
This sequence comes from Timema cristinae, assembly GCA_039000515.1. Lineage (NCBI taxonomy): Eukaryota > Metazoa > Arthropoda > Insecta > Phasmatodea > Timematidae > Timema > Timema cristinae. Next base: position 10,347 of record JBCFYV010009978.1, read on the forward strand.
TTCTAAACATTATGATTAATTTAAACAGCTAACATATTTATACCTATACATATTACATACATATATTCCTAAAGTTAAATTGCAAATCTTCCCTTATAGGTTTTTCACAATGATACAAGTCCACAGGTTCCTAAGTCCCTCTGTTAAACTACAACACGAGAGTACTTTGCTACATCATGTGGAATAGCTTTTAAATTAAAATATTATCATCAATGCGTATTAATACCTGTTCAGGTCATACGCATATATAATAATTACTCTCAAGGGTAGGCCTAAGGATGAGAAGAAAAGCATTTAATTTGAGTGGGAAGGAGAGTGGGAAGCCAATTAAAATAAAACACTCTAAGTATACACGACGGGGTTTCGAACCCTGATTTATTTGGGTGTCACGAAGGCTCCGCTCAGTGAAGTATCCACTCACACCTCCAAGAAATTAGACCCTCCAAACAAAACATTAGGTAATAAAATGTGGAGGTGAAATATTCGGCACACTTAATTTTTGATCAAAGGTATTTCTAAGTTAGCGTTTTAATATATCGGGTTTTCCGGCTAGGCTATTTTAAGTTAGGTGGGTTTAAGTTAGTTTAGCCCTTGGTCGTTGTAAGAAACTCCATAGTGCACCCTACAAAGTCAAGCAGAAATGAAATGAGTTGGTGGTGAAGAGGTGAGTTAGGAACTTTGGGGCATTGCCCTCAGCGGGAGTCATTACGCAGGTGCGTTTACTTGACCACGTCTTCCAGATATTTGACCCGGTTGAGCTCAATTTTAACAAATTCATTAGAGCGAGAATTTAACTGAGCCCACTTTTCATGAATTATATTTATCTGTCATGGGCAGGCAATCTAACAGATAGTGACGCCTTTGGCCGTTCGACCACTGAAGCGAGTGTGGAATAGCCCCATTAGTTCCTAATGACTCCACAGGGGTTAAAGCACCAGCCAACCAGTTTATTTCAATAAGATGGCGCGATGATCATCTGAGCTGTAAAATATGTACGCTCCTGCCAGTCCCTCCAATAAGGTATGTATTTGTTGCACTTGGGTGAATGATGGCTAGGTACTTTTATTTGTTGCACAAAGTGTGAAGGAGCTAAGCACAGTATGATTGCACAAACGTGAAGATGCTAGGAAATTGTATTTTGTTGCATTTGGGTGAATGATGGCTAGTACTGTATTTTTTTTGAAACTAAGCGTGAATTGATGGCTAGTATTGTATTTGTTGCACTAAGCGTGAATGATGGCTCGGTACTGTATTTTGTTGCACTAAGTGTGAATGATGGCTAGGTACGTCATTTTGCACTTGATGTGAATGAGGGCTGGTACTGTATTTGTTGCACTAAGTGTGAATGGAGGCTAAGAAACAGTATTGATTGCACTTGGATGTGAATGATGGCTGGGTACTGTATTCGTGGCACTAAGTGTGGAATGGGAGCTATGTCTTTTACATAAGTTTCTCTGTCCAAGTCGTCACACTTTCTTTGTTTTGTTATTAGTCACGAGGAATTGGAGGAATCTCTGCGCTTCGTATGTGAGGTTGAGCATAGGGCGGATACTTTCCGGCATCTCGAGAAAGGTCAATCCCCCCTTTGTCAACAATGATTGGAAAGTGGAAAAAACTAACCCCTTCCCCTCTTTGTAAGTCATGTATTCTAGATACGAGCGGGAATATAAATATTTGCCGCATGTGTTCACAGGTATTTGCTATTTAAATAAGAAATGTAAATACTTCGCAAAACAATTAAATGCACACAATCTTTTGTGATTGTTTTTAGTCAAAAATTACACTTTAAGAAAAAGTCTCACTTTGGGTTATCCAATAGGGATGAATCGCAATAAATTGTATTTCTGATCCCTCGGGTATGGGGGTTCAAATCTCGGTCGGATATAATCAAAACGTCTTTCTTGCTTGGTTTTTACATTCTCCCCCCTCCAGCTAATACGGGTACACTTTCTATTATATCAACCCTTTCCTCATCCTAAAACCCAAGTGTAATTTATGGGTATAAACCAAAACGGGTTATGTAAGGTGCAGTGCTGAATAAAATAACTTCACAGATAATTTATTGTACTTTTTGTTTGTCTTCAAGATGGTAGTTCAATCAATCCCAAATTTTTGTACACTTGAAATGGTCTAAGTTTTCTCTTCGAAAAAGTTAAGCTTTTATGTGGGTTGCAACAGGAGTTTTCACAGATGAACTAATTTTTTTGGCTCACTTGGGAGAAAGTGACTTTGGGAGAAATAAAGTAACGCTCCTATTTACCACTAGGTCACTTAAACCACAGTCGAAACGATTGGTTTGGGACAATTGTTTCAAGAAACTGCCTCGAAACAAGACGTGTTTTGATGCTGCGACATATCATCCAGGCGAAACAAGATATTCACCAACAACGACATCAAAATCTCGTCCCAAATATTAATTAACCAAGAATTTTTACCTGAAAAATTAACTTCCTTTCCAATAATAATATACCGCCTATTGGTAATTATTATTATTATTATTATTTATTATTATTAATACACTGCGTCTTACTACCCGTTCGGGTTAAACGCACTTACGCTAATGTGTAATGGTAGGTGATTGTGAGATGAAAATGGAGGACCTACATTTTAACGTGGAATCCGAACCACGGTGGTGACTGGCATTCCACACTTTCCCACAAGATGTCTTGTCAGGGGTTTTAGGAAGGGTTTGAAAATCAGATAAATCTGTGCCGGACGAGGATTTGAACCCCGGCTGCCAGCAGAGAAGTCTGGACACCTTACCCCTAGACCACCAGGTCACCCTATTGGGAATTAAGTCTCTATTGTGTCAGTGATATTCTATTTTATATTTATCGTAGATAACAGGTTGGCTGCGAAAAGTACATAATAAATGATCATTTCCCAGTCAATCCTGTCCTCTTCTGTATGATTATATACAGTTAGTCCCGTGTCCTTCTTTGGTGCTGACTGACAGGGTCACAGCTGACTTCTGACAGTCAAAATTTCGGTATATACCAAATTTTGACCGTCAGAAGTGACAGCTGCTGATCACATGTTTTTGCAGATCATATGGCCGGCGTAGGGAAATATAATTTGGTCTGGTAACTTTTTAAAGCTGTTAGTCAGCACCAAAGAAGCCGTGGAGCTACTGTACATCACAAATACACTCAAACAAACATAATGTTTGTGATGGACATCAGGAATTTTCCGCAAACGAATAGAAAGTGAGCAAATTTCACATGGCGGATCGGTTTGTTCTTCAATCTTTTCCATCGAACGTTTTACAAGCCGGACTTAGCCAGATTGTCCCAATGTTTCGAAAAGAAGAAGAAAAAATCCTTTTTTAAAACAAAAGTTTTGGTCTGTGAGGACCTCTCATTTAAAAATAATATAAAATTCTTCTTAGAAAAGTTTTGTTAAATGTTAGTTTTGTTCCTACATGGGTAAGTGGCCTTAGGGTGTGAATATTATTTTTGTTTGCAGATGTAGACATTTGACAGCGCATGACAAAAGCCCCATTACCTGGCAAAGAGTAGTAGGTCCCTGGGTACAGGTCTTGAGGGCCCCCAGTAATATTTTAAAAAGGAAAAATGAATCAAATAAAAATTAGAATTTATCTTTAATTAACGCTAAGAACAGTTAAAAAATTTTAACTTTTGCATCGTGGATTTTAGATATCTAGGGTAATTAACTTTATTTAGTATTCATAGATGAAATAACCTTTGATCATGAATCTCCGAGTCCCCTCCAACATTGGAGGTCCCTGGGTTTAGCAGCTTAGCCTCAATCCGACCCCCCATGACTAAGTTAAAGAAACCTCGGTAAATATTTCCAACTGTCCACATGAAAATAAAACATTCGGTTGTGGAGACGAACTTCAGAACCAGCGGGTGGGGTTTTTTTTCCTCTGTCTCAAAGCACCCATTTGGAAAAACGCCTCTTAAGTCACCGTCCTCCCGGCGGGCTGGAAGATTCCTCTCCACTTTCCTCTCGCCGATGACATGTGGTCGGTCATAAAGAGATGCTGTCCACGTAATGAATGAGAGAGAAATAGAGAGCCATCACTCTCGTCTGGAGGAAATGTTACCCATTCCCGTCACAGTTTCCCGGGGATTAGCTTACCTTCTCCCGGCACGATGATCGAGTCGAGCGTGAGTGACACAGACCGAGCAAGGAAGGGGGAGGGGGGGAGGTGAAAGTGAGTGAGGGGAAACCCCCCCCCCCCCCCCACTGACAATACCTCATGAGTAGTTTGGTCGAAGAATGCTTACTATTGCGTCAAGAAGGGTGACGTCTCTTTGAAGGCATATCTCTGCAGGATCACAGACAGCAAGACAATTGCTCCATTTATTGAGAAGTGAGGCTGGTGTACATCAACCCCCCGCCCCCCCCCACCACATCTTGAGGCGCTAGTTTTCAAGAAGAGTTGATGTTCTCAATTTACAAACACCCCCTATCACGCGTATTAATATCGGTTAGGTTAAACGCACATGTACAAACCACGTTAATCTGTTAGGGACTAGAAGTTGGAATTTTTTCACAGCAGGTGTAACCCCTAATTCGCGTGGAGGGAGAATGGTAAATCATTTAGGAAAACCATCTTTTTTTCCCCTGACTGGGGTTGAAGTCGTCAGTTTTAATCTATTATGAGAGTGACGCCTGTGTCTAGTATGTGTTGCCACATATATCGCATGTCGGAAGTCAACATCACTGCAAACCCCCCGGGATGTATCCTTGACCTTCCCATTGCTGGCAGCCCAAAGTTTGTGATTGATGCCTTAGACCATGTGACCACTGGTTGGTAGAACGTATAATGTATTTGGACTTTCTTTTGAAGTCACGACAACTTGAAATCTAAAATCTTAATAATTTTAATATAGAATGGGAGTTCTACAAACCCGTTAGCTATCCACATATCCCACTTTAAAGAACTAGGTGAGAATGATGCAACACAATGTACCCACATTTGTAGAAACAAATATAGTTTTTGAGTGGATAATTCCCCCCTCAATACAATTTTCTGAGATTAGAGTCTGTGTATCAGAAAATTACGATGACAGAGTTTGGGCTAATTAAATCTTAAGGTTTTCACCCACTAACAGCGTGCTACACCCCTCCAGCCACCCCCTGGAACATTCCATGTATCTCCCTCCAGAGGTCTGCCCATGAAACGCGCCTCAGTGTTGGAAGTACTGTTCATAACCGGAAGGATTCTTCCGTTCATTTAAAAATTTCCCTGAAAAATATACTGTTAGGTTGTCTTACCCAAAATATTATAGTGAACATTTGGCTTTTGTTTCACTTTCATCCTTTATTTATTTTAAGTATTTAACGGGCACTTTCTGATCTTGACTGATTATATCAGCGTACGAAATTTCTATGCCGATAAACGAAATAACATAAACATTTGCCAGGAGAATAGTTTTTTCACATAACTTCCAGGGTTATTTTACATGTAACAATCAACATGAGACAGAAAAGCTTTACTTCTTATGCGAAGGAATTTTGCAACGGATTTTATTGCTAAAAAAAAAAAAGCGACCCGGGTGGGGTTTGAATCCACGAAAATCGAGTCCTGAGGGGAGCACTTACCACAAGAGCACCGAAGTTGACATTTTAAATTATATTTACAAGGAAAAACACAAAGAGATCACGCTGTTCGATGGCAATTATGTTGAATCCCACCTCAGTCAATAGGTACATTTCGATACCAAAATGCACGGTGGGGAATAGAAGCTCACAATTATTCACAACACAAATAACACGAGGCATGCCGGCAATAGACCCAAAACTCCGAAGGGGGTTTGGAATGACACGGTAACGCATTCCTTCCGTGATATTCTTTCCATCCACACGCACGCCCCCCCCCCCCCCCCCCCCCACACACACACAGGTGCGGCGAAAGTAAAAAAAAACCCACCCCACTCTAGAAACCTCAAGACTTGTTTTCAAGGAAATTCCACAAGCAGTTTCCGTGCGCTGCTGGTAATAGACGCTGCACCATTTGATTTCATAAGAAGCAGACAAAGGAAATCTATTGTCGGTGCCCCCGAAGTGTAAGACGAGTTTAAACCGTGTATACGTTTAATCTCCCCCTTCCTTTGGGAATGCTGGCTCGGGGAAACTCTACACACACATTTTAACATACATAACGTGGAACATTATAAGCCTTCATTATGAAAACGTACAAAGTGATTTGTGTTTAACCATACCACTTTCATTTTCTCCCGAGACTTTTCACTTTCATTAACTGACAGCTAGAGGACCTTCTTTTCAGCTGACAGATGAAGGGGACGTCTCTTGTGCATCCAGTGTGACATACAGGGAAGTGACAATCCTCAATGCGTCACAGTCACAGCGAGATGTCCTTAGAGGGCCTAGGGCCGATATTAGTTATTGTTTGGACTGTGAATTGTTCTCATCACTCAGTAGAACACTTATTGGTCAGCTATCAACGGACATACATTCCATGTGAGGTATGTAGAGCAGACTGTATGGTTGGTCAAAAGGGGACAGTGTGGGGCAAAAACGTATCACAGGTACAATTATAGCTATCCTGCTTCCCATGACAACATCCACAGTACTGTAAAGATGGTCAATAATATACTATTTTTAAACTATCCAAAGATTATAAACAAATTGTATTTCTTATCTACTCCATACAAAATGGAGCTTTATGTGACAACTAACTTATCCTTGCACTTGAGTTTAATAAATCTTTCCAACACTTCTTATTGATTGTCAAGAATTTATCAGCACATTGTGTACACCTATATTCAAAACACTGAGGGAATGTATGGGAAGAAACTCTAGATATGTAACGTGCACTTTCTGATCTGACTGATTACATCAGCACACGACTCATAAACTGCTTTTAATCTAGAACAGACAAAACACTGAACTTATTGATCGTTTATTCTTTACGAGAAAATGGGAATCCCACAATTTATCAATTAAAATTTTCGACCATGCCAGTATTTAAACCTGGGTCCTAGTCTCAGTGAGTAAACACGTTTTCCCCACTGAATTAAGGTTTCAGTATATAGGAATGGGTTTTGTAAACTGTGATCAAGTTCGTTCATTTATAAATTCTCTCATTTGTATAACCACTACTTCACAAATTCACTTTCAGAAACCTGTTCTAATTAGATGTTGTAAATTGCAATACCCACGGGAATAACCTCTAATTTAATGTAGCGTGACAGACGTAATAAGCTTCACTCAACTCTGTCGAGAACCGAGTTTTCAAGATACTATGTCCATGGTGACTTTAAAGGGGCAACATAAGGGAGCACGAGGTAATTTTACAGTTTTTTAAGCATTATATTTCTTTGGCCAAATTAATAAAAAAATTTCTCCAGTATTAACATAGAATTTAGTTTTTTCGCACAAAGCTAGTATCAACAGGTCTTGAATATCGTCAAAGGGTGTCTTGGAATTTTGTCAACACATTTTCTCTTTTTTAAAAAAATTTTGACGAAATTCCCGGACACTCTTGACAGATATTTAAGATCTGTTGATATTAGCATGTGCAGAAAACTAAAATCTACGTTGCTACTGGAGAAATAGTTGAACTATTTTGGCCGAATAAATGTAATGCTATAAAAACTGTAAAATTACTCCACTCCCTTATTTGCACCTTAAGGGGGGCTGACTACGCGTATTTGGATTATGGTTACACATCAAACAGGCTAAAATTATAAGCAAGGGCTTTGTATTGAGTCGATTTTTTTAAAAACACGCGTCCCTACTACCTGTTCGGGATACATGCATTTGTGTATAAATATATATTACTTCTTCAACGTTTCCACTCTTTGGCCGGGCCAGTTTAGTATATGCCTCCGTATTCCTCTAGCCTTTCACTACTCCTCCTCCTTTAATCGCTTGCATTTCTATTTCTCACTTAACCTTTTATTTTATCTTCTGATCCCATCTCATTCTTGGCCTCCCCTTTTATCTTTTTCCTAAATACTTCATCTCCAGCCTTATCTTTGTGTCCTCTCCTTTCTCATCCTCATTACATGATCATAAACCCTATCATCTTACTCTGTCATCGACAGTCCATCTATTGCGAGAGGACGCCTTAGACCATTCAAAACCCTTGAAGCGGTTAAGAGTCTGTTTTCAAATACTGTGTTAGTTTTTAATCAGTTCTGGTACAATCAAAGAGCTCATATAATGCATGTTTTAATTTATAATTAAAGAAAAACTTTCTTAGATCCATTACTGTTTCCTGCCTATGGCCTGGGTCAGTATTTTATTCAAGCCTTTTATTTATTTTCCACCCCCTGTCAAATTAGGAAAAAACTACAGAGCTACATTATCTTTTATAAACATAGTAACAAAATAACAAGTTTATTTGTGACTGGTCAAATATACTACTAATATTAATAATAACAACAGTAGTAATACAAACTGTGTCCAAATAATTTTAATCAGTAAGATTCAGCGACAGTATGTTTGCAACTAGCTATCTTGCTTAATATATGGCTATGTTAAACACACAACCAAAAATTTAAAATCAATAATTTATCACTAAGCAAGCTCATTAAATTTGATTAATTTTCAACCCTGAAAAAATTGTAACGTGGACGGTTAACAAAATAAATGGGTCCTTATCCCCTGGAGAGCTAGTAAAGTAAAACGGCTCAATCCGGGGGGCACTTTAATTAAACTTGGGAACTTGGGGAGTTCGAATTCTTTTGGGTGTTCCGAGGGTGGTCCTTTACTGTAAGATTTAACTTCCTCATCTCTACCTCCATTCTCAATACTATTACAAAGCCACGTGGCTGACTCACTTATATTAATGTTACCTCTCCAATGAGCTAGAAATTTTAAATTTGGCAAAATTATAGCTTCTAGCCTGTACCGACAGTAAATTTCCAAAAAGTTAAAAAATCAACTTCTAACACCCCCGAAAAGAATCAAAATGCTGACAACTTTAAAGTCGATGCGGATCTTTCTTTGGAGTCTCTTGTGGCTAAACGGTAAGACGAAATCAAAAAACTGTTCTGGAAATACATTAGTTTACATCCATTTGCAAAGAAAACCCACCGGGTTTTGAGGTGGAGCCCCCAAGGGGCAAATGAGTTTAATGTATATAACCCAAAGATGTAAAAAGTGGTGTAAAATAAAGAAAGTACCGGGTGCCGTTAATTTGTCGAGCCTCGCTACTGGGGTCATAGACGTTCCGTTACTACAGTTTCTCCCCCCCTGTAATAATGAGAGGATTATCATGCGTGGTCCATAGCAAGGTTATTATTAATAAGTAGGCATACACTCGATTAAACGGGAAAGTGAAATTAACTATAAAGTGTGCACTTGACTTTAACACCTCCATTTTTTTTACACTTGATGAGATTTAAATAAAACACTTCTCCGTAAACAGATATCCTACGGGCGATTTATTACGTTTTCTCCATCTTTTCCCCAAATTGCGTTTTTATTAATTAAAGATCGTGGGACAGACTTATTACAACAAATTTTTCGTGCAATAGATAAAAACAAATTAAAGCCAACCTTTGCCCTTATATTGCCTAGAAAAAAAAATTTTTTTGATTTATTTACTTAAAGAGGTAGGTGTTTTTGAACTTCCTAATACATGACCTTTTGGCCAAAATAGAAAAATATATATTGCTTCAACAGATGTGTTTATTTGATTAAGTGAAAGACAAGGAAAAATAAGCCTAACTTTTTCGCCAAAAAATAAAACTGAAGATGATAAATAAATAAATAAAAATACATCAACCCACACATCAAAAGTCAGCAAACCCGTCTCGGTGGTGTAGTTGGCTAACGCGTTAGTTTCGTTTTGAGCTAGATTGCCGAGACGGGAGATTTGGGTTTCGAGTCTAGTCTTGTTAACTGAGGGGGTTTTTCCTAAATGGTTTTCCACCTACCTCCACGCAAAAAAGGGTTCACTTTCTATAAATCACCTTAATAATCCCCTAACCTATGTGTAATTAGTTCGTGTAAACCCAAGTAATAAGACCGTTCTAAATAAATAAATAAATTTTATAAAAGTCAGTTAAACAATTATATTATAGTCAATCAAAAATATAGCCAATAAACCAGCCAATAAGCCAGTCAATAAGCATATAACAATATAATCTACCAACAAGCTAATAAGTCAGCCAATAATCCATCCAATAAGCTATATAACAATATATTCTAAAAACAAGCTAATAAGTCAGCCAATAATCCAGTCAACCAAATCAATAACCCATAAAACCATCCATCTTATAGTTCAGTCAGCAAATTCCAATAAATTATACAGTCAAATTTTCTAATGACCGGGCAATCATAGGGCAGACGATGACAGCCAACAAGTAACCACCAGCCAGCCTTAAAAGCCAGCCCATGTTGTATAACCACCCATCAAGCAGTGATACAAGCAGTCAGCCAGCCAAGTCAGATATGGAGAAACAGAAGGGCCCTTGATAAATCAATCACGGAGAGACCGGTCCTGTGGTAACAGCAGCTGTTTTTACATGCGTGAGTGACCTACTTCATAAAAGACAGACCTACACTATGGGTGGCTGTGTTAGTGACCTACCTCAGTACAGAAAAGACCTACACTATGGGGTGGCTGTGTTAGTGACCTACCTCAGTACAGACAACCCACACAAGGGGGGGCTGTGTTAGTGACCTACCTCATACAGAAGACCTACACGTTTGGGTGCTGTGTTAGTGACCTACTTTAGTACAGACAGACCTACACTATGGGGTGGCTGTTTGAGTGACCTACCTCAGTACAGACAGACCTACACTGGGGTGGCTGTGTTAGTGACCTACCCCCCAGTACAGACAGACCTACACTATGGGTGGTTTGTTTAGTGACCACCTCAGTACAGACAGACCTACACTTGTGGTGGCTGTGTGAGTGATCTACCTCAGTACAGACAGACCTACACTCAGGGGGGACCGGCTACCCCAAAAACCTTCTGTTTGTTGTTTCTTGGTGTTTTTGGATGTTTATAAACAATTCAAAAAGCCAAACGTAAAAAAATTTCCAAACTAACTCTCAGCTCATATAATAGTGTCTAGCAGTTAGAAGCATTTTCGCTCATGTCATAGAAAGTGGAGCGATATTTTAAGTGAAATTAACAGTGACTAATCATAAAACAAATGTACTTAAATAACCCAGAAATAAATTTAAGGTAATAACAAAAATATAAATAATTACTTCACTTCAACATTCAGTTTACACGGGAAAAATAACTTCTGTGGTGTTTACGAATGTATGCAAATGGCTGTCATAGCTGTAGTACCCGGGAACATTCCAGATCCCCCCCACCCCCCCCCATCCTACGCTAAAATTTCTCCTTAACTGAAAACCCAGAAAAACTATTAGATTTAAATTCATTACCATACTTAAGTCAAAATATCCACACTGTCACTTAAAGATATTACAACACTAAAAAATTAACACCATAAAACAGTAAAATTTTATAAATTGACCGTAAATAAATATATTTGTATCATAAAATAACTTTCATGAATATTGGGAAAATAGCATTCTATACCACCTTTCAATACTGGTCCCGGACACACATCTCTAGATGACGTGACTACAAATTATTATTATTAATTATTAGCACGCGTCTTACTACCCGTTCGGGTTAAACGCACTTTCGCTAATGTGTAATGGTAGGGTGATTTGTAATGAAATGGAGGACCTACATTTAACTGAATCGAACACGGGGAGACCTGGCATTCCTACATTCACAAGTTGTGATTAATAAAACGTCTTGTCAGAGTGGAGGGAAAGGGTTTGGTAATCAGATAAATATGTGCCGGACCGAGATTGAACCCCGGACCTCCACTCAGAAGTCCGAACCTACCCTAACCACCGGGCACCGACACTACTACTATAAACCCACTACCTACTATTACACTACAAATACTACTACACTACTACTACTACTCACTACTACTACTACTACACTAACAAAATACTACACTAATACTAAAAAACCCTTCTGATTGAAAGTTTCCTTGCCCAAATGTTTTTTTAAAGTGCTCCCCCATGTATCTGTAGTAGAGCGCACACCCACCCTTCGACGGTTAATGCCGCCCGCTACATCTGGGATAAGGCCCTGCACTCGAGGGAAGACGTGAATAAATGCTGTATTTTCTCATGTCTTCCACAAAAGAATTTATATGTGCGAGCGAGAAAGTACTACAAAATTTTGCCGATTAAGAAAATATCACGTGCCCCGATCATTAAACACAAACCAGTACTTTTTTTATATAATATTTTTGTTACGATTTACCAGCAGCGAGATAATACATCGAATATAAATTAATTAATTGGGGTTTATTAAAATCAACTAAATTAAACATAGATTATTTTTAAATTTAAAACTTTTTTTAAATTTGTTAGATTTTAAATAAATATATTAATACTAACAATTTAATTTTATATATTTTGACTGTTTTAAATATTATAATAAATATTTAATTGATTATAGTAATAAAAAATATTTATATATTAATCATATCAAGTATTTGAATAGTAGCTATATTAATAATAAACTTTAAAATTTAACTTTAATATCAAAATAAATAAATATATTAATATGTAATAATTAATAAAAACAAAACCATTCTCGTTCTGTGTCAAGTAATAGCAAAGTTTTTTTTGCAGTTTATCAGCCACAGAGTTGCTCGAAAACCGGTAGTCTGTGACATAATAACCGGGTCGCCCCAGTGGGATGAACAACAGAAATCATTCGGCTAACAGCGGAGCTAATATTTTCCTCTCGGGGCGACAACCATTACGTCACTACGTATAATTTAATATATCTCATTCACAATCTTTTGGGCATCATGTCCCCCTAGTAGATCTCCAACACCGGATTAACGGTGACGTTGGGGTTAGGGTTCGACTCTCGGGTGAATGCACTGGAGTGGTTTTCCTGATGTGCTCTTAACCTTTTATATTTCCACTAACGAATGCGGGTGCAGTGCCATCAACATCCTACGCATTACAACACTAAAATTTAGTAGTTGTAATCCCTGGTGAAAACGTATCGCTTAAAGAAATGCATCGGTAGCCCAAACTAAGACGTCAGTCTCATCTGTACTGTTTTGTTTTGGGGGCAGAGAGCGTAAGGTTGGAATACCTGAAAGGGGTACTAATAGGTTTTGAACCCAAAAAGTTTCCCACTCTCGACCCACAAAATGGGTGTACAAATTTTTAAAAAATTTTATTTTCTTTTAGTGTAATTGGCGGTAAACCTGATTCGCGTAAAAAACTGATATTAAAACATTGCTTGGTTTTTGCTGGTCATTTTTCACATGAAATATGATTAAAACCCGCTTCGGTGGCCGCGTGGTATTTAATTTTATTAAAATTTCCCCCTGTTTTCTGAAGGGTCTTTTAGAATACCCGGGAATTTTGAACCACCGGGTTTTACTATATAAATTCCGTAGCGAAGGTTTAAAATCGAAACTTCAGATTTTTAGAGGAAGAGTAATTTTTTTCCTCAAGGGCACAGAGTTAAAATAGCAGCGCTTGTTGTACAAACTTTTTTTTTTACAATAAATCAACTTCATATCTCCTTGATAATTGTTCCTATTACTTGCAAAATTCTCAATGACAAACCATTTTCATCATCTTAGAAGTGGTAATTGCTAAGGGTTTTGTTGAAAACCGGATCCCCATCTCGGGGGATGGTTTTGTTTCGCTTGTTTGTAAAAAACAACAATATGTTGTAATGTTTTTGTAAGAGCAAGATACTTACTTGTAACCTTAATCTAATGTCGTGATAGGTCGGGCAATCAAGACACTTTCGAACAAAATAAAGAAGACAAAAAAAAAAGGTCCATAGCCTTGATCGAAAAAACGGATTTATAAAGAAAAAAAAAAATGAAGTCCCAAACTTTTACCTGTGGGTTCAGAACATTAAAAATAAAATATTCTCACCCCTTCGGGGCTAAAATCGTCAAGACTTCACTGCTGATGATGGAAACCAGGGTGCGAATCCCGGGTTGGGTCTACTAACGGTGGTATTTCCACGATAGTTTCCGATTCTCCTTCGACGCAAATTCGGGAAAGTTTACCATTAAAATTCTTCCTTCCTCATCCCTACTCCTTTAAATCAAATTATAATATAATGGTCAGTGACCTGGTGGTCTGGGGTTAAGGTTCGGACTTCAGTACTGGGGTCCGGTGGTTCAATCCTCGGTCCCGCACAGATTTATCTGATTACCAAACCCTTCCTTCACCTCTGACAAGAGGGTGTTTTAAATCACAACTTGTAATGGGGGAATACCAGCCTCCACCGTGGTTCGGATCCCACGTTAAACTGTAGGTCCTCCATTTAATCTCCCCATCACCCTACCTTTAAACAAAATTAGGGGTAGTGCGTATAACACGAACGGGTAGTAAGACAGGGTCTAATAATAATATAATATATCCGCATTACCTGAACACACCAGATAATCACAACTAAGAACATAAATTAAAAATTCTTTAAAGTGCTGTACTATACATTTATATTTTATTTATAATTAACTCATTACCTAGCCATCTATTCTTAAATAATTCCTGTTAGAAAAAAATTAATTATTTATTTTAAAAATCATAATATATATATTTAAATAAAATCACATTTAGCAATTAAGCCAAAGAAAAGATGATTAAAACTAAATAAAGATTTTTGAAATAGGTAAACAACATTAGATTTTGACCTAGGTACTTTTATGTCCTATTTAACCAATCTGAAATAGATGACATCTTTTAACAAATGGTCTAGTTTGATCAAGTTTTTTAATCAAAAATCTTGTGCTATTTACGAATATACAGTCACAATGAATGTATACAAATTAATATTTTGCTCTTTAATGTGTTTTGTATAAATTTAATTTTTTGTATGATCAAACATACATTATTAATCAACTGAAAGATAAATTTAACTACGAATAGATTAATAATTAAATCCCTATTACTTGACATCAATTTAATTCGTCAATAGAGCAGGGGAGTAGTTATTTTTTTTGACTAGACCCAGTAGGGCCAGCTACACTAGATAACTAGGACCCAGAATCCAATTACCCTGGGGGGTCAGGACCCAGTAGACCAGGTTACAAACTGACTAGACCTTAGGACCATGTTACACTAGGTGGTTAGGACCCATTAGACCAGGTTACACTAACTGACAAGGGCCCATAGGCCAGGTTACACAGGTGGTTAGGAACCAGTATGCCAGGTTACACTGGGACTAGGACTCAGTAAGCCAGGTTACACAGGAAATAGGACCAGTAAAGCCAGGTTACACTAGATAGACTCATTTAAGTCAGATTACACTAAGTGACTAGGACCATAGGCCAGGGTTTCACAGGTTAAAGGAAACCCGTAAAACCAGTTTTCACTAACTGACTAGACCCATAGCCCGTTACACTAGTGACTAGGACTAATAAAACCAATCTACATTAGTGGTTTATTCAACTTTTCCAAGGGGATCTAACCCTTTTCACAGTTTC
>JBCFYV010009979.1:0-25633 GCA_039000515.1 Timema cristinae
CCCGTGAGAATTTAAGAAATTTCAAAATTACTTGTTTCATACGCCTCGTTTTGGGGATTCAAAGTTTGCATTTTTTCCCCCCAAAGGAAATATTTTCGCAAGTTTTCAAAATTGGGGGCCCAGATAAAGAGTGAGGCCCTGATAAAAAATAAAATACTACCCAAAACATAAAGTGTGCATGGGCCTAGCCTTATAGATAGCAATTTGCCCATGTTTGGGGAAATACGGGATTTTTTTTCAGGAAAAATCCTGTTTAACTTTTTTAAGGTGCTATAGTTTTTTAAAAAACTAATTTGTGTCAAAGCACAAGGGGGGCCCTGATGGGAAAATTAAATTTTTAACCCAAACATATAAGTATGCATGGGCCCTCACCCAAAAAGGCTTTTTGACCAAAGCCGAGGAATGGGATTTTTTCGGGAAAATCTTTGTTTACAGTTTTGAAGGCTTACACTTCTAAAAAAAATTTTGTCAGAGCACAGAGCGGCCCTGATAGAATAAATTTCTCTATCCAACCATAAAAATGGCTTGGGCCAGCCCGTGGTTCCCAAACCTTTTTGGGGCCCCTCCCCTTTTTCTGGAGGTTGACAAACACCATCCCCCCCCTTTCTTTTTCATTGTATCCTAATTTTAATTTGAAGTAAGGTGTAACTAAAAAAGCAGTTTTATTATTATAAACAATTTTACTACGTATATAAAAAAAACCCAAAGATTTTTATCGGTACTCGAATAAAAAAAGAAAAAAATAGTACTTTTTTTACAGATTTTTTTAAATAACAAGAACGAAAAAATTAAACTAAATCTTTGATGTACTTTAAAAAAAAAAACGGGAGTACATGTTTTCTTTTTTAAATTGGAATCGGGAAAAAATTAAAAAGTTGACATTTAAAAATTTTAAAAAAAATAAAAAAATTTGAAATGTATTTTTGTTTTATTTTCCTTTTCAAGGCTGCCTTGTTCTTGGTGTATTTCAGTTAAAGCTTGAATACCCGGCTTTATGTTCGTCAAGTTCGGCGATGTTTTTTTGAGGAAAATTTCCCAAACTTAAATTTTTTTTTTTTTTGGGTGGGAGCGGACAAAAAATAAATCCTTTTTCAACAAAATATTTTTGACGTGAAGAGATGAGAAGGGGTTCAGTTTTTCTCCAATTTGGAAAAGTTCCATAACTTAACCCGGCCCTAACTGGGAAACCGCTCTGCTTAAAATGATTTTCGCCCACAGTCATATTTAAATCTAAAACTCTGGCTGCAAAAAGTTATCAAGTTTACCAACGCTCAAACGAAATGGATCTAAAAACCAAATCAGGAATTTGTAACTTGGTCAAATTTCAAATTTAATTCCTGTCATTTTAACGGGTCAAGGTGATAAGAAAAAATTTAGGATTTTGTCTTCGGGGAGTTCGGGAGTCCCGTTAGCTGACACTGAACATTTTTTTTGGGGTCGGAAACTAAATCGCTTTTTAAAAGGGCCAATTTTACCTCGTAAAAACAAACTTGGCTATAAGATGAAAAAATTTCCTTTTGGGCCTTGAAAAGGGTTTCATCTTGTTCCTTTAAAAGCCTTTATTGACTTCTTTCATTTTTTAAAAAAAAACGTAAGGTACCAAGTTCCATTTTGCGTTGCTTCAATTCCAAATTAAAAAAAAGGATCAACTGTCAAAAAATCAAAACCGTTCAAAAATTCGAAGAAAGGGCGAAAAACATTCCTTTAAAAGCCACCTCACCCCGTATGTAGAAGCAAGGTTCAAATTTCCCATCATTTCATCACAAATTGGGGGAACAATGTCATTGAGGAATTATTTTAAATCTTGTTGCACCAGTAAGGACCATTTTGGGGTTTCATGCGGACACCACTAAATTTTTTTCGCAGCTAAGTTTTTTGACGAGATTGACCAGTGAATAGTTGACCCTGGCACTTCTTTTTAAGGGGATAAAAACCCCAATGACGCCCTGACAGGGTAGGACCCCGTCTGTTGCGCAACGCTCACGTTTTTTAAAGGGGAATCTCTTTTTTTCAAAATAATCTTGTCCCAATTTTAAAAAACGACGTCTTTTCGTATCAGGATCAAATTTTAGCAAACAGCATTCCCCTGGGTAATTACCTTTTGTTCATGAAAACCTCACATAACAAATAAAATTGTTTTGTTAAAAACAGAGTTTTTCATCAATCTGCAATGCAATTTACTTTTTTTCACAAATTGGGGGGTTTGGATTCAACTTTTTTGGGGGCCATTGTCAATTCCCCCGAAACATATTGTTGCTCAAAGGAACCAATTGCCCTTTTTTAAAACTAGGCCCTTGCCTAGCAGATTTCAAAAATTTTTTTTTGGTAGCCGTAAAACAAAATTTCGAAAAATTGTGTGAGGTTTACCACATTTAGCGATAAATAAAGCCCCCTCGTAAGAAGCAAAAAAAGACCTTTTGTCAAATCGGTTCTCTTTTTTTTTAAAAAATTTCACCAATTGGGCCCGTTTAAAACAGTTTTTGCTTTGAGGTTTGAAAAAAACCCTAAGTTCTTTACTCATTTTTCATGTGTACTCTTGATAAATGATTTTTCTTCGCAAAGGGTTTTCATGGCTTCATTACTAGTAAATGTTTTATCGCACAAAAGACAATGGGGAAAACGAAATTTTGCGGTGACGGATAAACCGAATTTTAAATACCAGTTGAAAATTGACGACATTTTCTTTTTGAATCCATCGGCAGAATTTACACTTCAAAAAAAAACGCACAAAAACAAAAAGCACGCACAAAAACTGTGGGTGGACACAAAGGCTAGTGAAGACTGAAGACAATGTAGTCAATGGCAAGTGTGTTTGTTGGCAGGGGGGGGAGGGGTTGAGTCACCACCCGGCCGCGCGAACAACACAGGGGGGACGTAAAAGGGGGTGATGCAGTGAACTCGTGGGCTGGGAATCCAGGACTCGTGCTACCCCAACTTGTCTTTCAGTCATTTTAAATTTTTTCCCCCCTTTAAATCTCATTGCCCCCACTATTTATTCCCCCCCTAATAACCCAAATCCCCCATTTGGGGGGCGATCGCCCCCAGGGGGGAACCACTGTCTATTTGGGGCTTTTAGTTTTCAGAGGTGCTGCCCAAAATCCCAATGTCTAAAATTAGGTTTTTTTTTAAAATTTTTCGCAATGACTCCCACGAAATTTAAAGTAAGTGTATTTTAAAGTACATACTTCAATCTACTCTATAGGGTTAATTATTTTTTTTTAAAAACCAAATTGGCTACGGTAAAAACCGCTCCACGAAATTCCCCTTCTATTTTTAACCCCTTATATCTCCCCCAAAGCTTGTTTATTTAAAGGTATTTGAAAAGAATTTTCATTCTATTACGAAGAGATTGAATCTGAGTATTTGTCGTTGGCGGGAACTACAAAAAAAGGTGACTTCTTTAACTTCAAAAGGGGTTCCTAAGAAGAATTATTCTTTGTCGGGTCAGGGGCTCCTTCAACTGGTGATTTTTTAAAAACTAGTTCAAAGTGATTATTTTTAAAATTTTAAATTTTTTTAACCTATTATACCAGCTTTTTATTTTCTTTTCAAATAAAATTAGGGGAAAATTTTAAGCTGTATTTTTTACCTATAAAAACAGAACGTATAATTTGCTATTCTAAGTTGCCTTTCAATTTAAAGGGGCTTTTCACGGATCCTTGACAATCGTCCTGGTACCTCTAGGGGGTTTTGTAGGAATGAAGGGCTTTAATATGGTAACCCCCCCTTTTTTTTTAAATAAAAAATGTTTGGGATCGACATTAGTGTTCTTTAATAAAGATTTAAAACTGCTTATATGACATTGCACCTCTCGCCCCACGCAACCAAGACGCATTCATTGTAAGTGACCTTCTTGATGTAGTATATAGAAGGTGTGTGAAAGTTAAATAGGGACAACTTGAAAGGAAATGCCCCTTTTCTCCGCTTTGGATAATTAAGCCGAATGCCTAGGAAGTTATTGCAAGCAGTTTTCTAAACAAAATTCCCCGAAAACCCAAAAGAAAGTCAGAAAACACTTTTATATCTGGGGGAAAAATAAACTTTATTTAAAATTTTGTGCAAGCACAAAAAGGGGGGCATACAAATTTCAAAATCGAAGCCTTATAAGGGCTAAAGGGGGCAAACTTAGACTATAATGAAAAAAAGCTGAAGTAAAGTAAAATGTAGTAGGTTAAGTTTTTTAAAATTTGGTATCGAATTTAAATTTAAATTTTTTTTAAAAATTAAAAAAACCCCAAAAATTTGCACACGTTGTACAGAGTGGCCCAAAAGCCCGCATCAATTCTTTTGTAACATTTCACCCAAAAGGATGCAAGTGTTGCAACACATGACGGAGGACGATCCGACGTTGATTCAAATGCACAAGAGGTTTTTAGATACCTGAAGGAACCGGAATTCTTTCCCACGTAAAGTTTCCAATGAAGAGAATTTTTTCATCCTTGGACTGCTCCCAAAAAAAAAACCACACTGGTTTATAAAAGCAAGCAAAAAAGGATTGAGCACATCATGGTTTGTGTGATCTGTGAAGGATCCAAATGTCAGCCCTACTTCTTTGACAATGTTGGGGGGGATTTGTTAAAGGGTCATTTTTATCATCAGGGGGCCCAAACCGTGCTTCATGCAGAACGGCACCCCCCATTTTGCCATGAAAGTGCTCAATGGATTGACATTCCACATGGTTTTGGCGCAGGGGTCTTTTAATGGCCCTCGGGCACCGCTTTTATCCCCTGGGTTTTTTTTTTTTTTCCTTGTGGGGGGTTTCCCAAAAATTTAAAATGTACTTTTGGGGAAAATCAGGAAAAGGGACCGTCTTTGGGTGAGAAATTTCGCAGAGCGCCGCGCATGTTCTGGCTTTGGTCCGCATTTTTCAGGACTGAATACACCCTACATTTGTGGTTGACATGGGGAAGATCACTTGAAAAAATTTGAACTTACCATTGATTGGGTCTTTCAGACGCCCTGTATTTAAACTAAAACAGAAATACCATTAAGTTCAATTTTTTGTATTATTAAATTGTAATTTAATAGTTCCATTTAGTAGGCTAAGGGTGCCAAAATACATCTTTTTTGAAAAATCTAGGATTAAATTTTATGAACAATTCCTTTATTTTTTAATTTTGGTTTTTTAAAAGTCAAAAACCAAACGAAAAAACATTTGTTTTGTGAAGAGGTGTTCCATCTTTGTAATCTCTACAATTAGCAATGGGGGGTCCTTTTACAAACTTAAATGGATCAAAAAAAAAACCCTTAGCTATTGTTTAAAAAGTTTTTAAAAATATTTTGGGTATCACTGAAACTAGAAACGTTTAATTTTAAGGGAATGAGAATGGAATTTTTATTTCGGACCCGGGGAAATTTGTTAAAAATCGGGTTCGGGACGAGAAATTTTTAAAAATTTCCCTTTAGAATAATCTTAGATTTTAAAATATATTTATTTATAAATTAATATGTCAAGACTTGTTAATGCTATAATTTTCGTATTATTAAAAACCCCTTTGATTCTGCAGGTCTAAGGGGACCCTCTCGCAAAAGGTTTAAAAATCGATGCGGGTATTTTGTTTTACCTTGCTGGGGGTATTAATGGGGTTTTCCCCTCTATCCCCGCAAATGCAGTACCCGTTAAATTACATCTTTTTTTTCCTAAAAGACAGAATAATTGTAAATAAGCTAATACGGAGAGTAATAAAGTTGGTGCTTAAAAAAAATTGTAAAGGATAAAAACAATAAAAAATAACATAATAAAAAATAAAGTGTCGCGAATATTTTTTTTAACAAATAAAAAAATTTTGAATTAATATCAAACTTACAAAATTAAAATAGTTTATTTTAATACAATTTTGATGGAAATTGTTTTTTTTAGTTAATTTCTTTTTAAAAAAGGGGGTTTTATATTTAATTATTTGCATAAAAAAAAAAACCCAAAAAACAATGTTGGGAAAAACCCCCTTTTAATTTACTTATGTATGAAACAGCAAAATATTACCCGGGTTTAAATGTTACTTTTTAAATTTTTCCTCTATATTTTTACACCCCTTTAAAGCTACCCCTGTCTGGCAACAAAAACCCGACACGCCGAACGCCATAAATGGTTGACCTTTTCAACTTCTTCCCTTTTTCCCCTTTTCCACCCCTTTTTAGCACCACAAAAATAAAAATCATCGTCCTTTTATAAAATTTCAAATCTTTTCCCTGCGAACCCAACAAAAACACTCTTGATAAACAGGCATAATAAGTCCGCGCCCCCCCAACTTTGATCCCTTAATTGGCTCTCCCCACCCCCTCAAATTAAAATTTAAATGTACCCCCCGTTTTGCACCCAAAATATTACGTTTTGCACCCAAAAAAGAGACGATACGACTGTTTTGTTTGGGGGGGGGGGGCAAGGGGGGTAAGGGGAAGGGTTAAAGGGGTTTGGTTCTGGGCGAGTTCCGGAAGTTGCAAAATTTTTTTTTTAATCTTGAGGCACCATTTAATAAATTTAAAAAAACCAATATTGTTTTGCTAATTTTTTCACGATTATATTATCGACCCTTTTTTCATACCCCAAAAAAAAAGTAAATAGCCACGTTTTCCACCCATCTAGAACCATTCTGGACAATTCTACAGTGAATGGATTTTTTGAAACTAGTTAACAATTTTTCCAAAAAAAAACTTTTGTACAATTTAATATAAGTTTGTTGATTTTTTTTAAAAAAATATTAATTTTTAAGGGGAATTACTTGTAAATTTTTGAAAATTTTTAATCTTTCAAAAAGTGTTTTTTTTAATTATTTAAATTTTTGCATTAAATTTTTTATCAAATAAAAGAATATATATTATTTTTTAACAAAAAACAATTTAGGGGATTTCTAAAAATTCTTTTTGGAAATTTTAAATATTAAAAAAAAATTTTTTGGTCAAAGTTTTTTGATTTTTTGTAAAAACCGTTTTTAATTTTCTTAGAAATTTATTATTTCCTGAGGAAAAAATTAAATGGATTTAAAAAAAAAAAAATTTTCTAAATTTGGAGTTTTACTCTTAACTTTGGCCCCCGAAAATTTTTTCTTGAAAAACTATTTAAGGTGCAAAATGTGCTAAAAATTTTTGAAAACGATGGAAATTTACATTCTTAACTTGAGGTGTGGGGCTGGGGGAAGGGGGCCAAAAACTTAATTTGTTTGTATTTTAAATATTTTTTACTCAATAACTACTAGGGTGCAAAACTTCATATTGGGGGTTTTAAACCGACTTTTATTTTGACCTTAAAAAAGAACCCGATTAGGGAAAAGGGGGGACCCCTTAAATTTTCCTCCCCCCTCCCCAAAAAAAAAAGTCGTACCCTACTGGATTATATTGTAAAACTTAATCTTGTTGCAAAACAGGTGCAAACGTTGGTGTTTTAAATTTTAATTTTTGAGGTGGTTTTTGGGGGGTAACTTAAAATGATCTTCCCAACTTGTATCTCAACAAGAGTAAAAAAAACCCCCTCCCCTCCCACCCCTAAGTTTGCAAAAAAAACAAAAAAAAGACTGTTACAAAAGAGATTAACGTGATGAGTACAGTAAAATGCTAAAACATGACCGCTGCCCTTTTTTTATTTCTTGGGGCTTATGTTTTGTTAACGAAAAAAACGTTTGGGAAATGGTCAACCCCACCCGAACCAACGGGGAAAAAATAAATTCCCTACATTTTCCCAAGAGTTCGGATCTCGTCCACCCCATTAATTTATTGGGGTTCAAAATGATTTCCATCGATAATTAAGTCGAAATTACTTCGAGATTTAATTTTAAAAATAAAACAAAACAAAAATTTTTAGCTTTAATATATTTTGAAATTGTTAAGGGGGCCCTTTATATTTTCGCCCCAAAATACTTTTTAGCAATCAGCCACCCCGGTGGCGAAAATTCGAAATTCGACTTGGTTTAAAAACCATTACATTTTACTTAACTTTAAAAAATAAGTAGTAAGGTCAGGTATAAAACGTGGCAATAACCAACAAATGACGTAATTAATTGTGTTAGAACATCATAAGAAATTAAGGTTCCCAAGAAGTATGACGTCACAAAAAAAATATATTGGATTTGAATAATATTAAGTGACTGACAGATAATTAATTGTGGTTTAAGTACCCAGGAAAATTATGCCAACAAAGACGTTATTAATTTTATGTACTGACATCTAAAATAATTAAGGACGTAGATTTGACGTCACATTATATATTTGGGTTTGAATAATATTAAGGACTGACAATAGTTAATTGTGCAGGCGTGTCTACAGTGACAGATAATTGTTGTTTAAAAGTACCGAGGTACATTAGCCTTAGGACGAAATGACGTCATTTTTAAAAAAAATTATATGCTCTTACTCGAATTATTTTTTAAAAATGAGGGAAAATTTACTAAAAAAAAAAAAAAAAAATACAAGTTTTTTCACTTTTAAATTATAAAAAAAAAATATACAATTTCAAAATTTTATTATGTTATCCAAAAAATACAAAGATGTCTACAGTGAAGATATCAAATAGGGATAGGATCGGATGGGCTAAAAACGTTTTGGGGGCGGGGGTTTTGTCTAAAACATCGATACATTAGGGTTTTTAGATTTTTTAAAGGGGGCCGTTGATAATTTTTAAAGATTGTCAGAGTTTTTAATTCTCCTAAACAGGTAATCTGAATGTTTTTTTTATCACTCAACAAAATTTCCACACCGAAAAGTTTTTTTCACCACAATGTAAGTCTCCATCGGGAGTCAAGTTTTACACACTCTGCACCGTCGGACTAAACGCATTTTTTTGACAAAAGTTCCATTGGGGGAGCTGAGTATTAGACCTTAAATTTTAAAAAAAACATCACGTGAGCGTAAAGTTGCGGTCAGGGAAGGGGCCCACCGCCAAGTTTGTTCTGTTTATCGTTTGGGTAAAAGTGCGGGTCACCAGCGACAAACCCCTCGAAAGGAGTTTATCCCCCCAAATTTGCAGCGCACGCCCCTTCACATCGCTGTCTGGTCTAGATGATGTCCTTAATCAAAAAATCGTCCAAAATTAAAGCTATCTCGGTGTCGTCGTATCGGGGTGATTGAAAAAAAATTTATACAATTTCTCGGCGCGGGGAAAAATTGACGAATCGTGCCAAAAACGTTTGCTTTTTTTTAAAACGCGCAGGGGGTGATGTCGTGAAAAGGGGGTGGCCCCCCCAACAATTAGAGTTGATCAAATCAACAAAGGGACATTTTGCCCTCGCGGTGGGAAAAATGTCCGCCCGGTGGACGGGACAAAAAATTTTCCCTTTTTTGTTTATTAATGCGTAAGGCACGAGGGTTTTATCTAAATTTTGTTTTAGAATTGGAAACCCAATTTGGGAAATAGCACAAGCCGGTGGTTTTATTAAATTGAAGCACACATTTTTTTCCGTCGATAAAAACTAGGGCTAGATCGTAACCAACCACTCCTTTTTTAGAATTGACGATAAATGAAAAATCAAAGATGGCCGACATGATGTCACTGTCGATAATTAAATACAAATGTTTAAAATAAAACTCTGTATACCTTTATATCCAATGCTGGAACACCGTTTGGGCACCGCTCAGTACACCTTGGACAGGGGGCCAAAACGACGTTGACAGCGTGAGGGCCAGTTGGCGTTCTTCCCACAAGTGGGCGGTTGAGAAAGGTCTGTGAATCTCCTCAGTCCCAGCCGGCGCCCTTTGGGCAACGGAAACAGACAGCACTACTGCCCGCACACCCCCTGAGGCTAGGCTTGGATCTTTTTGGGTTGTACGTCCATCGTGTCGAGGTTTTTTTAAGAATTAGCATCGCTAACCCGGTCGTCGGGCATATGTATCAAAATACCCCCCAATTTTTGGGAAAAATGAACCCCCCAATGAAAGGGGTTTTTTGAGGGTTAGATTGCCCACAAATAAGGGGACGAGTGAAAATTTTGGGGTAATTTGTCCAAGGGAAATGCCCCTTTTTATAATGAAATTTTGCGCAGCAGTGTTCTATTTGATGAGAATTCATGTGTTAAAAATTAATTTTCACCTCCCATTAAATCTACGACACCGCCCCCTCGTACTCAGAGAAAAAACAAACGGGTTTATGGGGGTGTAAAGGTCTTCTTGAATGTAACTCAAATCTCACTTCCCCTCTGTCTGAAGGGGTCTGCGAGTCCTGTCCTGCCTGCGGGAGCAAGTCGAAGGCCAACATAAAGAAACCTTTTTTGAACTTTTCGCTGTTAAAGGGCCGTTTTTTGATGGTGTATCCCCAACCCCGAAAACATTTGTCATAGGCAGGGGGGACGGGCCCTTTTTGTAAAAATGATCAAAATGGAAAAATGTTTTTGTTCCATTTACATCAAACGAAACGATCGAGTTTCTATAAGATTGAAACGGATTCGGTTTAAAACTGCCCACAAATGCCTCGTTTACCCCATTGTGAATAAAAAAATTTTTAGGGATAACCCTAAAATAAATTTTTGGCTCACAACTTGGGATCCTTTGGGGTAGGGGTCACAGATTTTGCGTCCCCCCGATTGAGGGGGTAGGGGCCGGCTTTCGAACAGTGCTTTTCTTAGCGAGTGAAATAGTGGGCGTCATTTCCACGTTTTTCACAAAGAGGGTGGCCTTAAAATTTCGAAACCCGCACTGGGTGTTTAATTGTCCGCGTCTGTGAGAAATAAAAACCTCTTTTGTTGCGAATTTAATTTTAACATGAACGAACATTTTTCAAAAGCAAATTGAAAAAATAAAAATGTCGGGTGTAAACGCCCTACCAAGACGCCCGGGATTTTTAAAAAGCCCTAATCTCGTGGCGAAACCTTTGTTCTCTGGGGATCGCGATTTCACCTTAGGGGCAGGGGTACCCAAAAAACCACTACCATTCACTAGTGGGTGTCGGAGGCGTCCCTTACCGAATAGTTAAAGCTCTAAAAAGCCCTGTAGGATAGTTCTGGGTCGAGGTTTAATGGTGTTTCGTTTGAGAGAGATTTGTTTTGACGAAAAAAAATTTTACAAGTTGTTGACGACCCATTTATTGGGGCTGGGACCGTGTCCCGCCCCCCCTCACCAGTTGAAAAAGATAAATTTAATCGAAGAGAGGTCTCAAAAGTTTTCCCCCGCCCCCGGGCAAAAAACTCTAACTACGTCATTGCCCCGGGAAGTGAGGGGTTTGTATTTCGACCTTTTTAATTATTTTTAATTACCGTTTGAATGCATTTTCCGTCGAAAAGATCGAGTTCTTTTTTTGAACACTCCATAAAAATCGAAAATTTTTTTTTAGCTCTCTTGTTCCCTATTGCTCGGCCCCCACCTTCGAATGAAGTCGTTTACGTTTTTTTCACCCTTTTTTAAGCCCGTCCCTCGACCCCTGGGTACGCCTTTTTTAACTATATCACCGACTTTTTGACCGGTTCACGTGTCGCTATGTCGGCCAGAATGTGCGAACCTGTTTGTAACCTTGTTTTCCCCCCGCTTTCCCCCCCCTAAAAGCAAGGGTTTTGACAAATCGAAATAACCCCCCCCAAAAAACGACCCCGACCACGTCCCCGTTGCTTTTTTATAACGGGCGTGATAGAGGGGCCCGATGTTTTTCTCTCTCTCCCTCCATTTTTTAAGACTAAGTCAAATTACTCCCCCCCGTTCTCTTTACTAGTTTTTTCCTCTAAAATGAAAACGCTACGGGGGCAGGGGACCGATTGAAAAATTCACTCGTTCCCAAACTTTTTTAAATAAGCCATACTTATAGATAAAATTACATTTATCGACGGAAAATAGAATAGGGGGGAAAAGAACAGGGATCCGGGGCGGAGGGGAACGTATGATTCAAAATCCATTTTACATACGAATCGCCTAGAATTTTGGTCCTAAAATGTCAGTGTACAAAAAGACAGGCTCTGTTTCGTTTGAACTAGACCCGGGCTTTACGATTGGGTCTAAAAAAAACCCCCTTAATATCCTCCTCAAAAATCCCTCATATTGTATTAACCGCATTAAGTGACTCTAGTTGGTAGTCTTTTTTCGAAAGGGTTTAATTAATCTCCGATGCCCCAAAAGACAACGGGAAAATTTTATATTTTAAATTTTCTTTTCGCCCCGTAAATGAAATTTTTTTGAATCGTGAGTTTGGGACTTGTCGGCGGTCCATGCCCCTTTGGTTTTTTTTTAATCTCATTAACATTGTTTGATCGCGAAAAATGTCCCATGAAATTTCGATATTAAAACCTTAGATCTCCTTTTCACTTATCGAGCTCTTAATTTTATTTAAAGCTCCTTAAAGGGGGGAAAATTTTGTGAGGAAAAAAACCGGGCCCCATTTGGGGTCCCAAACCGTTTGCATCAATTCTTTATCTTTTGATAAAATTTTATCTTCAGAGTTTAAAAACCCCGGGGATAGGATAATTCAGCTTCCCACCTCCACCGTCGTTTTTCCCCCGAGGAAAATGTGCCAATTTTGAGTATAGAAGAGAGTGATTTTTCTCGTAAATTGGGGCGCTCGAGTCCGCGCAGTGTCATAAAAGACCCATTTTTTTTAATGTTGACCAAAACCCAGCGTTAAAAAGAACTGTCGTACCTTTCCATTTGAAATGAGGAAGCCCTTAATTCCTTACTCGACATTTTATCTTTTTGAAAAATCTTTGGACGACGCACGCGAACTATCCGTATTATAAAAATTCCCTCAAGGGGCCGCCCTCAGATCCTGAAAGGAAAGCCCGGTGGGGAAAGTCTGGGGAATTACTTTAACTATCAAAAATATTTCTGTGTAAAATTCCCTCGACCTTTGTAAAAAATTTTTTTTTCTTTATTTATCGCACATGATCGCCCGCCTTGAAAAAAATTTTCCCCTATTTTAAATTTTTAGCCCACCGCTTTTGCAGACGCAATAATTTTTAAAGTACTAATAGGCTTGACCGAACCCGGGGCCCATTCCTAAGTCGAATGAAACTAGCGTTTAATTTTGAACTAGTTGCCCAAACACATAAGTATTTGTGAGTGTTGAATGGGTGAAAATATTTCCTAATTTTAGTTTTCATGTGCATTGAAACGCTCCACGAGGGCCCTTTTTTACCCGGGATAGCAATGATAAAAATTAACGCCCGCTTTTTTTAAAAAATGTTCTAAATTTGAATTTAAAATTCCCTCCCCTTGTCCACGAATCAAAAGGGGGGCGTCACCTTTTTAAAAATTGTTTTATACCAGGGTGAGTCGCGCCCGATTTTTTTTTAAGCGGAAAGACCACCGTATTTAAAAAACATCAATAATCTTTAGAATATAGTTGATCCCCCGTTGCCCTTTTTTAAAAAAGCTCCCCAAATCTACTAGATCAATCCCCCACACATCGTCAAATTGGGCGCTCTGTACGGGTTACGGGGAACCTTGTTCTAAACACGATGTAGAGTGTCCTGCCCTGTTAACCATTCGCTACTTTTATTTTACCAAAAATGGCCTTTTTTAAGTTTTGTGGCTCGGAAGGCCGAGGTCGTGGGAGATTGTAATATATTTTTTTTTTAACGGGGCCGCTCTTTAGCGTGTAAACGGGGGGTCTCGCGGAAAAATTTTTAAAAATATGTTTTATTTTTTAACCTTTTGGACGTTTTTTTTCGCGTTAGGATCAAAGTTTTGTCGATGAGCCTCGTGGCAATTAGTAGCTTATATTTTTTTAAATCACCTCTGAAATTAATTTTTTTACGTTTTTTTGGGTCAACAACCCCCCAAAGTTTTTTACCTTTTTGTGTGTTACCCGGGGTAATATTTTTATCGTCTCGTGAAACTCAAATTCCCAATTTAAAAGTATCCCCCTTTTTTCAAATTTCCAAATATGGGGCGTAGACACTCTCGGGGGACTAAGGGATAAATTTTTTCCCGGCATTTACCAAAAAGTGGGGGGAACCTTTTAAATTTTCATCAATTCTTTGGGCACAAAATAACTCCCCTTCCACCCACCCACCCCCCTTTTCCGGGCGATCTACACAATAGGCTGCTTTGAAATGGGGCCCGCTAAAAGGAATAAAGTGGAATCGCAGCTGTCTCCAGGTCGTTTTTTTTTTTATTTTTGTGTACCTGGGGCAAGGTGACCGGTCTTCTTTTTAAATATGTGGGGCCCACGAGGGTATTTAATTTGGGTTGTTTCGCTCTCCCCCTGTCTGTTAAATACGCGTTGAGTTTTTCAAAAACTAGCCATTTTTATAATCGTCGACTTTTTCCTAGATTTCAAAATTTTTTTTTCATCTGTACAAAATCGGTGGCGGCTTGCCGCGTTTTTTGTGATTATTTCGGCGGAACAGAAGATCTTTTTAAGTTGTGACTATTATTATTTAACCAATGCGCCTGAAGCTAAAAGAAAGCGGTATTATGATCCAAAACCCCCGATTGAACACAATTTTTCTTTTTCTCTTCAAAAAAAACACCGCTGCTACCCAATTTTTACGCTAAATTTTTATACTTTTTAATTTTTCCCCTTCTCTTTTACAATTTTAAATATTATTTTTTAATGTGTTTAGAGCACATTCCCCCCGAGTGTTGTTATAAAAAACCGGGGTCACGCTTTAAGAAAAATTTTGCGCTTTTAGGATGGCCTTTTTAAACACCCCAGTACTGTTATTTTTCTTGATAGTTCATTTAAGTCTAGGGGGGACAAACACTTGAAAATATGTCAAATCCGTTTTGAAGCCAGGCGTTGCCCGCGTTCTACTCAGAAAAAATAGAAATACCCTGAGCGGATTGGGTTGTTTTCCTTAATTCTTTGTATTTGGGACGGATTAAGGGAAAAAACTTGTCTACTAGTATTTATCTGTTTTTGATCACGGGGGTTTTTAAACCAACTGTATTTAGGTTAAGCAGTGTCCGAGACTTACTCCCCTTAAAAAAATTTTGTGGTCAAATAACCGATAGGTTTCTATGATGCCCCCCTTGGAAAAATTCACACCCCTTTGTTAAATAAACCTCATCATTAAATCCCAGCACGGATTTGAGGTCCCCCGGCCTTAAATTGAAATTGTCCGGTACACCTTTGTGTAGTGGGGTAAAAATCGCGGGGAATAATTGTTCTCATAAAACACCATAGAATTCTTAAAAATTTATCCACATCCCAACCTTTTTTAAAATTTAACAAAAAATTTTCACAAAAGAAGTTTTACCGCAACAAAACGGTCCACAAATACCCATGTGAAAGGGTGTAAAAACACGACATCATGGCACCCGCTAGTGTTGGTATAAAAAAATAAAAAAAAAAAATTTTCGTTTTCAATTTAAAATAGTGGGGGCGAAAAACCAATCAAAAAATTTTTTACGTTCGAAAGAAACAATTAAATTTTTTTTTTATATTTTGACCGAAACTTTTCATAATTATGATGGCCCTACCCCTTGGGGAGGGCACCCAAAGTCTATCATGTCAATAACAAGTGACTTTCTCCACAATTTCCAAAAAAAAAATTTTTCTTCTCCTCCCCTTTACAAAAAATTTTTGAAACGCGGAGTGGCCATTTTAAAAATTACAAATTTTTACGGGCTGTTCACCGTCGCCCCAATG
Organism: Timema cristinae; assembly: GCA_039000515.1. Lineage (NCBI taxonomy): Eukaryota > Metazoa > Arthropoda > Insecta > Phasmatodea > Timematidae > Timema > Timema cristinae. The sequence goes on from JBCFYV010009979.1 coordinate 15,497, forward strand.
GAGACCGTGGTGATTGTATGTGTCAACCTTGTTTTTTTAATTGCCGGGGTAATTTTAAAAAGTAAAGGCGATTAAATGTATAGTGATGTACTCATTCTCCAATAAATTAACACTTCTTTTATTATAAATTATTGCTTCATCTTTAAACCCCTGAAATTCTACAATTACATTGGTCATGTTGTCGATTTTTGAACCCAAAAACAAAAAGGGAAAAAAAACAAATTAACCCCCCCCCCTTTGTGGGGCGAAACTGAAAAAAAAACTTTTAAAATAGTGTCCCAGTCCCTACATAAATATCAGGGCTCGTCTACGACGAGTAACATTGATGAATTTTTTCTTTAAGACGGCGGTCCATAAATCGGGTTTACCCCCCATTTTATAATGTTCCAAAAAAATATTTATAATCTTTAAATTTCGTGCTGCGTAGAGGGAGAGAAAGTTCCAAGCGCGATTTAATTCAGACGCTTTTGTTTTAAAAATTTTTATAGGTAAATTATTCAACTCCGCGGCAGACTCAAACAAATCCTGCTTTCAGATACCGGGGAGACGCTTTGATTTGATCCATTATACTAAATTACAATTCCCGGGTGACACATCTTTTATGTGAGTCACTCGATCCAACCCCTCCTCCCCCCTCTGATTTTTGATAGTGAACAGTTTTTTCAACTCTGGGGTAATAAATTTTCACGCATACTAGTTGACAATTTTATCACCCTTTAATTCTAAAAACAGTGTCGCCGTATTAATGAGAAATACGCAAATACACACGTAGTCTTCGCTATAACCCCGGCCAAAACATTTATCCCGTTTGAAGAGCCAGACTAGATGCGGAGATATTCTACCGACTTCCCGCCGGAAATAAAGAAAATTTTTACTTAACTAAACCCTGCACGAGGGCTGTAACTAAAATTGGGGGGAATTTTTAAAGTCTAGACCGCAAGCGTGGTGGGCTCAACCGGGCGAAACGGCGTTTTTTTTAAACTTTTTGAACTTTAATACAATGAACCCTGGAACCAAGAGAGAGAAGAACAATGTCAATATATTTGACTATAGTTTCTATACCAGGGGCCCGGGGGTTAGCATCAACTATGCGTAAGTACGGAGTGTTGTTATTTAACTCCTACATTTATGAAAAAAATATTTTAAAATTTTTTTTTCCCCAATGGGGACGCGATGGGGCCCCTTTTTCTTTTAATTTTCGGGGGTTAGTCACGGTACGGGGTCCATGTCTTTCAAAAACTTTTTTAAAAACTAGTTAAAATTTACAAACTTTGTGTTTTTATAGTTAAGTTTTTTCCCCTGACTTTTTGGGGGGGACCTGATTCGTTCGTCCGGACAAACCATTTTAAAAAATAATTTTTCGGTCCCCCAAACAAAATCTGTAATGACGCGCCCAAGTAGGGGCACTGTTTTCATTCCCCCCCAAATTTTTGCCGGGTTGATACGGTAGTGGGAAAGCTTATAACCTTATAAAAGGTCTTTCACATAAAGACAAGAAGAGCCCCAAATGCCGGATTGAAACAATTTTTAAAACGGGGACCGGTGGGCACATACGCCGCTATAGGGGACGTTGGCCCTACCAGGGGAGTACGGCCCTCTCACGGGATGTCCCGAGATAAGCAACCCCTCATTGGGAAAAAATGTTGCGACCTCTTTACCGGGGGTTATAGGGAGAAAAATCTTTTTATTGTTCACAAATGGTCTGCGTTTTGTTCCGTTTTAAAGCAAATGTCCCCCGAAGAGTTTAAACACAAATTTGGCGAGTGCGCGCTTCCTGATTTTTTAAAAATTTTTGTTTTTTATCCATTCTATTCCCCCTTTTTTTTGTAATACTGCTAACGGTGTCTTTTTCTGCTCTGTTTCCCCTCCAGGGTTTCCCAAGCCCCTTTTTGATCTTGAGGGAAATTTTTTAATATACCTACAACACCGCCCTTTTCTGGGTTGGGGGTCAAACTGGGGAATTTTTTATTCCCAAAATTCTGACTCTAACCATTGTGTAGCCCATTTTAGTCTAGTCGAACCTCGCCCTATCCATTGCCTGAATACCTCTAGAGTCTGTGTGTAAACAATCCCTTTGGGTTATTCTTTTTACAAGAAAAGCAAAAAAAAACATTAATTTGATTGGTCTTGTAGGGCAAATACGGGGGATACAAATTTCAGGAGGCCAAATATGCATTTATTAGCCCCCTCGGTCTACCACGTCGACGGGGCAATTTCCCGGGGACAAAAATATTTAAGATCCTAAGGAAAATTTAAAAAAATTTGAAAACCCGGGAAATTTAAAAAGCAGAATAAATAGCCTATTTTTTTTCGCCCGGGGGTTTGTCTTGTAGTGTAATGTCATAGACTCACACCGTCCCCCGTACAGGCGCCGTGGATTGAGGAGCATTGAATCATAGGGGGATTGCTTTAGCTCTAGATCTAGTTTGGGGGTCTTCAGTCAATATTTTGTCGAAAACACTCTTTTATTTGAACAGTGTACCCGCGGCTTAAAAGCTTGATCTCTCAAAAAATTACCGATCGCTCGGGGGGAGATCTCTTTCATCCCCTTTTATTCCCCCGACGGTTCGAAAGACATGTACACCCCTGGGGAAACAACCGTCAAAATCAAAAAACTCTTTTTTACGTCACAGAAACCCTCCCCCTTCCGCCCAAAATTTTACTCACGCCCGTTAAGCGTGCTGTATGGAATATCGGGGGGTTTTTTCTCCAATAGACTAACCATTTTTGCCTTTTACAGAGCGTCACCGCACCCGTATCCCCCCTTGGGGAATGGGGTTCGATCGGGGGGTAAAAATAATTTCTAAATAAACGATTTCACGCCCAGATATTGTGATGGGTTCTCAAAAACTCTGTCAACCCAAAAATTTTGAAATAATACAAAATGTACGGCAAACCCCTTTCGTAATACATTTACTCATCAACACAAAAGCCTCCAAACTTACTTTTTTTAAATATATACCCCCGTCGCATTTTACAGCGTGCCCACCCTAAAATCATTTCGCCATCCCTTCTAAATCCGCACCGAACATTTGGGACCGGCATCTCACCGAAAAATTTAAATTTTTTCTGATAAACAAATAGGGTAGTGTCCTTTTTTACAGTCATCCAAACCTTTCGGATCTTCTCGTGAAAAGGAGAAAAAAGGGTTCTTTAAATTGATTTGTGGCCATGTCATGCAGATATTTTTTTTCCGCCCGCAAAATTTTTGGGGCATTTATGAAGAAATCTATTCGGGTAAATATAGTATCGAACCCTTCCCATTATCGCAATCAAACAATTTTTTAGCAAAGGCCTCGGTTTATTAGTAGTCGATGAAAGGGTCACCGGGTATCCCAAAAGGGGAAAGAATCGTTTTTCCCCCATTGGTCACAATCCTCGTCCATATTTCGTAAATTCACATTTTTTCACAATAGGTTGTACGTAAGAAAATTTTTGTTTGTGCAGAAAAAAATCATTTTGGGTTATAGCGCGATCTTGTCTAGTCTGAAATCATAAAAAACCATTAGGGAATTTTTACAAGCTGCTTCCGACTCAACACCTGCTATAACAACGATCGGGTTTTCTTTTTTTTGTTTGCACGTTGCGCAGTATGATTTAAAACATTCGTGATTTCTCCCCTTTGTTTTATCACAGGAATACACACCTGTCTTAAATCAAAACTGTTTTCTTTCCCTAATTTTTTTTCAATTTATGGCTAGTGAAACAACGGCAGACCTAAATATTCGTTCAATAACGCAATACATTGTTTTCGCTTGCATACAACACGGAGGTATGGACATCATTTGGGGGGGAAATACCTTACATGAATGTCCTGCAACCTTTAAAACCGGGATTTCACCGTCCCCAAAAATACCCAACGGAAAAAGCGCCGCCCTATTGAATATTACTTAAAGTATGTGTGACGGGTTGTACAAAATTTAAAGTACCTAGTAGAAAAAGAAACCCTATACCACAATCCATTGACCGTCGAGAGGGGATTATACAGCTAATTTATATTCGCCCCGAAATAACGTTGAAATTTATCGAGATGTTTGCGACCCCCCCCCCCCGGGTAAACTATCCCCCCCCGTTTTTGGAGAACTCACTACCCTATTTTTAATTTTTTTCCCCCCCTATATAAGATTTTTAATAATTCATTTGTAATTTTTGGCAACGCTATAACTATGGCGGACCAAAAAATTCGCAATGATTTAACAACTACTATGCCCTTTTATGATGCTAAATAATCGTTTGGGAAAGGATTTCTTTTTAAGTGTTTAAAACCCTTGCCCTAACATTTTTTTAAAAGATTTCCCTTTATTCCATACATCGGGTAACCAAACTGGCGTTACTCTAAACTTTTGTTAATGTATTCTAATACGTTCACATCAATTTGATTCCACATCTACGGTACGAAAACCCCACCGTTTATCGAGATTATTCTCCCCTGTTCGTAACGTGAGTCCAAATTAATCGGGTGCCGTAACCCCTAAGCAAGTATGCTAATGACTAAAAAACACGTTTTTAGATAAAGCATGGACTCACTTCGTAAACAAAGGCTTGAAAGAACAAAAAAATCCCGCCCAAGGGGGTTGAAAAAGTAAAAGATCTCCTGTCTCCCTTATTAGGTAAATGATCATTAGTGTTTTTACCCCCCGCATAACAAAAAGTTTTTTGGGGTTGTCTGTTAATGTCTGAAGTTGGGGCTGGCATTTTCGCTATTCGTTAGATAAATGTTTGTTCATTAGACCTAAAAAAAGAAAAAGAAAACTAATTGTTTTTATTAATAAATTTGGAAAAGAGAAAAGCATAAAAATATTTTAAAAAAAAAACAAAAATAAATACAGAAAAATATAAAATATTAGTTTTAAAAAAATAAATTGAACACTAAAAATAATATAAAATTTGTTACTTTTACCCGAAGTTGGTGCTTTTTTTTACGTGACAAATTCTTTTTTAGCCGACAAGATGCCAAAGAAAATGATAACTTGGATAGTTTTTAAAATTTTCCTTTTATAAGCCTCTCTCAATTTTTTTTTCTGAACACACCCTTTCAAAAACATGTGTGTGTTGAATTTTCCACACCACACCTTTAGGCCCGCGGTGAATATTAATTAAAAAGAAAGGCCTGGCCCTTGTCTCACTTCTCTACGACTGCTTGTGAAGTTTAAAAACTTAATGAAATCAATCAATAAAAATTTCATAAAAAATCGCCCTTGCCATTGGAAAAAAAGGAGATCCGGAAATTCACTGCTTGATAGATCAAGGGGGTCAAATTGTAAAACATTTGATAATCAAATTTTAAAAACAATAGGATTACCGACAGGGGAAGTCTTGAGGTAAAAAAAATTAAAAAAGAATAATTCTTTTTTCAAAAAGTATTTTTAAATTTCATTCATTAATTTGTTAAATTTTTAAAAAGATTTTTTTAATTTCATTCATTTAATTAATTATATTTTTTAAGACCTTTGAATTTAAAAAAAGGGGCTCAATACGTCATTTTTGAAAGGGTTAGTTAGGAAATATAAAATGTAAACCATAATAAAATATAAATCAGACAAAAATTGTATATTTTTTTTTTATAATCAAAAAAAACTAAAAACATTAATATATATTTTTTTTGCCCGGAACAATTGTAAAAACAGGGGTATATTTTTGGAATTTTGAAAAATAATCCAAATAAAATTTTTAAAACAAACAAAAATTTTTAAATTTTATATTTTATTATATTTTTTTATCAATAAACCCAATACTAATAAATTTTTATATATAATTAATATTATTACAAGGCTATATTTTACCCAAAATCTTTTAACATCCTCCTAAATTGAATTTGTAAAATAACTGGTTTGTTCTAGGTATATTTCTATGATTTTTCTTCTATTATTCTTTAATTTTTTAACAAACAACCCGGGGTTTGATAATTTATGCGAAAAGTCAAAACATAATCATTAAATCAATAAACAAAATAAAATTTAAATAAGGTTCTATATTACCCAAAAAACTTTTAAACTCGTCCAAATTTAATTTTTAAAAAAAACTGGTTTGCTCTAGGTATATTTCATTGCTTTTTCCTCTATTTATTTTTAATTACTAACAAACAACCGGGGTTTTATAATTTATGCGGAACAAAACTTTGCATGTTTCTAAATCGTTAAAAATTCGACACTTTTTATACACGCAAATTACTCCTGCAAAAAATATTTCGGAGAACACGCAAAAACTTTTAAACTTCCCCCTATAATTGAATTGTAAAAAAAACGGTTTTTTTGGGAATTTCTACTGATTTTTCTTCTATGATTCTTTTAAATTTCTAACAAACATCCTGGGTTGATAATTTTGCGAAAAGTCAAAACTAATCAGTAAATCAATAAAACAAAAAACAATAAATTTTATTAAATTCTAATTACCCAAACTTTTAAACATTTCCCAAATTTAATTTTTAAAATTGGTTTTTCTCAGTATATTTCTCTGCTTTTTCTCATGATTCTTTAAAATTTCTAACAACAACCTGGGGTTTATAATTTTAAAACGGGAAAATTAAAGCAAATCAGTAAATCAAAAAACAAAAAACAAATTTTTATATATATATTATAGTTCTTATTTCCCAAAATTTTAAACATCCTCCCCCATTTTGAAAATTTAATTCTTTTAATGCTTTTTTTTTTCAAAACCGACTCTAATGAAGAAATCCCAAGAAAAATAGTCCAGCAGGGTTTTTCCAAACGGGACAGTAATTTAATTTCTTTTTTACAAGCAATTTCTGCCAGAGTGGTACTCGTTGTTCATTATTTTGGGTGAGTTCGCGGGTCCCTTCCCAAAAAATTTAATTTGTAAAATAAAGGATTGTTCGGGGATATTTTTTTTTTTTGTTTTCTTTTCTGTTTCTTTTAAATTTCTAACAAACAACCCGGGTTTTTAAATTTATGCGGAAAGTCAAAGCATTCGCATGTTGCTAAAACAGTTAAAAATTCACACTTTATACACGTTCATAATTTTTTAAAGCCCCAGAACTATCACGCTATGAACACGCCATGTTGAAGTTTACACTATCATAAAATGATGGCTTTTATAGTACACATCTCAATGTGCTTCCTAAGACCTTCTCTTAAAGCAGTGTGTTGATTTCAAATGTGTTGGCCTTTCACAGTACTAATATCTAATTGAAAAAACCTGATCACCTTGGGCCCTTATAATCTCTTCCGATGTTTGAATACTTTTTTTGACCTGAATATTAATTAGAATATACTGATCGTCCTTTGGGTTTTCCTTTTTTCTATACACCCGGTAGTGAGTTAAACAAAATAGAAAAATGGATAGACGATGTTTACCTTGAGAGCTAGACATACGCAAAAATTTTTAAGACTTAAATTATTAAAATTGAATCAGTTGAAGACTTTGTTTAAACAGCCACTACTTTTAAATTCGATAAGTCGACCTTCTGAACAAACCCCAAAACTAAGCGGGGGACGAGTGCAGATAAAACCAAAACAATAAATCAAGGAATTTATAATTTTTTTTATTTTTTTTTTAAAAAGTTTTTGTCTTTCATTATTTCTATAAAAAATTTTTTTGAATTTTTTTTTTTAAAATATGACAAGTTTATAAATGACTTCAACCAGGCGGACCCACGACATTCAATATATTTCTCTAAGAAGTTTAAAGGAGAATACAATACTCGATTTTATACTTTTAATGAAAGGACCTAAGTTGATAGATATTTTTATAAAAGCCTATTTTCAAATACCATCGAGGTTCTTTCTCCTTAAAAAATTTTCAAACATTGAAAAAAAAGGGTATTGACCTTGTTTAAAGAATCAAAGTCTGATTAATTTTGAAAGGTAGGGTTGACATTCTATCAAGCTTTGGATTAAAAAATAGTCAAATTTTAAAATTTTTGGGAATACGGTTAAAAATTTTTAAAAAAAAGGAAATAAAAAACTATTTTAAATTTAACTTGGTAATAAGGTTAAAAAAATTTAAAAAAAAGTAACAATAAACACTTTTTATAAGTAACATGTAACAAATATATATTTTTGTGAAATCTTGAAAAGTAAAAAAATTGTATTTTTTTTTTCATTTAGAAAAAATTTTTAGACAATACCCTCCCTCCAAATTTTGTAGACCCAACTATCCCATCCCCTATTTTTATGATCTTTTTTAATTTTTTTTTTGTATATTTTTATTTAAATTTAAATGTGGAAAAACTTTTACTTATTTTTCTTTTTAGTAAAATATTCCCTTCATTTAAATTATATATTCGTAGTAAGAGCAAAAACTTTTTTTTTAAAAAACGTCTTACGTCCTACTGGCATAAGTACCTCGGTACTTAAACAACAATTATCTGCACGTAAACGCCTGCCCAATTTAAAATCGCAGTCACTTAATATTATTTAAATCCCAAAAAAATGTGACGTCATACTATCAAAGTCCTTAATTATCTTTTGATGTCATACATAAAATTTTTTTACGTCAATTGTTGGCATATTTTACCTCGGGACTTAAAACCACAATTTAAATTTTTGTCAGTCACTTAAAATTATTTAAATCCAATATATAATGTGACGCCCAAATAGCTACCCTTAATTTTCTTATGATTCTCGACACACAATTAATTACTCATTTTGGGTTTTGCCACGTTTTTTACCTGACCCCCTTATACTAATTACAAACTTTGCCCCAAAAAATTTTGACAGCTAAAAAATTCAATACTCATTATTGCCCTTCCACTGATTATACTTTTAAATAAATTTATTTTGGAAAAAAATTCAAGTATTTCATTATTGTAAATTTTCATAAATAATTTGAATTTAGGGACAGAAAAAAAACAAATATAAAAAAATAAATTGTGCCTACAAATGTCATTTAAATTTTGTCTACAGCTACATAAATAAACACAATTCTTTTTCTTTCTTCCATCTTACGGTAAGAAAGTATTGTTCGTCAAAAAAATTTAACTCGAGATTTTAATGAATTCACGTTTCATACCCCCCCCCACACCCGAAAGGAAAAAAATTTTTAATTTCCGTTTTTCTGTCTGTAATCCAATTTGAGCCCAAAACCTTTTACCCAACGGGCTAAAACTTTTGGGATCTAAGGATTTATAGGGTTTCCCCGAAGAATTTGAATTTGGGTATCCAAAACCCAAAATTAAGGGTAATTTCTGCAGGGCCCAAAAAGGAAAAAGTCGATTTTTTCAAAAACCACTCTAACAATTTTGATTAAATTTCATTTTTTAAAACATTTTTAATTACTCCAAAAAAAAGACTACTCTCAAAATTCGGAAAATACTTTAAAGGCCGGGGCAAGATAAATTATAATTGTTTTCTTTTTTCCCGAAACTATTTGAAAAAGAAAAAACTTATTATTACAAAAATTATATCTATTAATAAAACAAATATTTTTTCCGAACATATTTTTTTAAAAAACCAATAAATTTCAAGCTATACAAAATTTATATTTTTAATTAACGAACACAAAAGGGAAAGTATTGCGGGCCTAAAAAATTTAACCTGAAATGTTTATGGATGGGGTATCCTCCTAAACCATAAAAAAAAGTAGTATTTGCAATCTGTCTGTGGTCTGTTTGAACTTAAAATTAAGAGTAAATTAATAAAATCGAAAAAAGAAAAAAATAATTGCTCAAAATCGCAAACGTTTTTTTAAAATTTGTTCTGGCTTTAATTAGTCATAAAATAAACTGCTATTTTTTTGGGAAAAAGAAAAGACTTTAAGGGAGTTTTTCAAAGCTGAAAATTTCCGTATATAACTAATGAGATACGAAAAAGATATAAGACATTTTCCATTCGAAAAAAGTAAAAATTTTAGCAAAGAGCTCATTTTTGAAAAATCAAAGGGATCGAGAAAATTTCTTTGGGTTTTTATTTCATTTTTCATTAAAAGTTAAAATACAAACTTTGAGAAAATTTCCCTACTTTCCCCAAAAAAGGTTACATATTTCACTTTTTGCCCGGGTTGAAGGGAAGAAACAAGACCCTACCTTATAACATTTCAAAAAAATCAAAACGTAGAGGGCAAATACTACCCGAATGGTTTTATTTCTTTTTATTGTTCAAAAGGGGAAAGCATGAAAAATTCCAGTTTTTTTAACTTTATATTAAAAAAAATTTTGACCCCAAAAAAATAAAATTTTTG
>JBCFYV010009980.1:0-13466 GCA_039000515.1 Timema cristinae
CAAAGCCCTCCAATATTTTTTTCCATCTTCCTATGAGCCCAAGTTTCTGCTTCACGCAGCACGATGTACCAAATGTAGATTTAAATCAGTTTCTACCTCAGTTCCAAATCAACTTGCTGGTTAGCAGTAACTCTTTTGTTGAAAGCTTCCTTGGCCATAGCGATCATGAACTAATTTTCTTGGTGCAGTAGACATCCTTTGAAAGAAAACTTCTCAGGTAGTACTTGAACTGCTCTGTGTTTTCCAACCCCTGGTTTCCAATTTTATTTTCAGAGGTTTTTAAATTTTTTTGAAATCACCATCACTTTTCCTTCTCAATTTTTGCTCTCGATACCATATCTTTTCGCTATCCCCACCAACCGATCCATTTCCTGAAAGTCTTATTTATTTTTGGCCAAAAAATATTATATAATCTGCGTATTTTATTGTTTTGATGATTCATCAGGTCTTAATTGGAAATTCTTGGGAAGGACCTCCCTGACTCCTACAGTTGATTATACTGGTGACAGCGCAAATGTATAAACTCCTGATCTATCTCTTTGCTATTGGTATTTCCATCATTCAGCCTCCCCTTTCCCAGTTCCAGGTAGTGGTTTGCAATCAGACTTCTGTCCCTACAGTTTATGTCGATACTCTTGAGAAATTTCCATCAATTTCTTCCATTTCACTCTATCGAACGCCTTTTGCCAGTGATTGAAACCAATGTAACTTCTTCCTAGACTTCTAGCATTCTCTCATTATATAACAAAAGTGAGAGATTTTAGATCACATAACTTGACGTATGGAAAATTTTACAACTCTCAGATATGTCCATTATTTGGGGAAAACTGGGTTTATACATAATTATACATTAAGCATTCACACAAAATACAAGTTGAGAGGTAAGTACTGTGGAGATAGATTATTGAATAATTTATTTTATTTAAAGGTTCCACTGCTTAAAAAAAATCATTGACAATATTTTAAAAATTGTATTTATAAAATATAAAAATCTTAAGAAGGTTTTGAGACCTACGTTTACTAACCAATAAATAATGCTAGTAGATTAATTATAATTATCTAAAAAAATTCAAAAACAATTCGGAAAAAAAAAAATAAAAGTAAAGAAACGGCAAAAGTATAACAATTTAATTACTAGTAGGGGTATTATTTAATAAGGGGAAAACAATATATATCCCGAAAAGTTTTAATCGTTTTACTTTGTGGAATTATATTAATATAATTAGTACTAACATCTTAATACCCGTTGGGGTTTTACGAACTTACGCTAATGTGAAATTTGTAGGGCGATTATGAGATGAAATGGAGGACCTACAGTTTAATGTGGGATCAAACCCACGGTGGAGGCCTGGCATTCCCCACTTTTACAATTGTGATTAATACACGTTCTTGCAAGAGATGTAGGAAGGGTTTGGAAAATCAGTAAATCTGTCCCACGATTGAGGGTTGAACCCGGACCCCCGCACGGAAGTCTGACACCTTACCCTAAACCACCAGGTCACATTTTACTATTAATATTTTTCCCAAATTATTCTTTATTTCCTATAAGTAATCTGGTGCGTGTGTGTCTCAGCGGGAAAATTTTCCCCATGAAAAGTTTTTTGCCTTTTTTTTTTGTTTGGAAAATTTATTATTACTAATATTACTATTTTTAATAAATTATAAATAACATTATTTAGGAATAAAAATATTATAAAAAAAAAAAGTTTTCCAGAAAAAGGTCCAGCTTATAATAATTAATAATAATAATAAAAATTTAAAAATTTAATAACAAAAACAACAAAGTTACTTTAAAAAATTGTTTTGTGTGCTTTTCTTTGTGTTTTACTTGTTGGTTATTGTTGCTTTTTAAAGTTTAAAATAAATACATTTAACATTCCATAGAGATAAATGGGAAACCACATTCAAAATAACATTTTGATAACCCAACATTAAATGCACCAGGCCAGTATTTGGCCCCGACCATCCCAGTAAACGGCGCTCAATTGCAATACACAAAAACCCCACTTGAACATCATTCCGGCTAGCGATGTTGTTCCGTGGGAATGTTTACCTGTCTGACCTAGCGCTTTGTTTTCATTATGTCTGACGCGTCTGAGTGGGAACATGCGTTATATTTATCAGATTATTTACGGGTTAGCCCTCTAATGAGGTTATCTCGGCCCTTATTCATTCTCAAGCGATGACACTTCATACCCGACCCTCTTTGAAAATTTTATTTCCGGGTAGTCTTATCCCCCATCCTCTCGGCCCACTTGTGGGATTCATTGCCTTGCCGCGGAGAGCAACTTGCCGAGTTTCCTCGGCGCTTCTCTGCCTCGAGTAAAGGATGGGGGTATTTCCACGGAGCTCCGGATGTTACCTAATACAAACCCATACTATATCTAATTGATTTATTGAATAATTCCTGTATTTAAGGGCCTATTGGCTGATTCGATACATTCGGATTATAAATAACAGCAATAACATTTTTTTTATGTTTACTAGTATTGGGTAAAAGGGGAAGGAGTATTTCTATTGTGAAGTTTGTCTCATCGATAGTACGCTGGACTCTGACCCCCCCAGGCAGTGGTTTGATCCCTGGCCAGCTGCGTTAATTTGTTTTGTTCTCTAATTTAGCTTCTCAATCCTTCTACAGGCAAATAATGGAGCTTTTCTTATAAATCCCCTTTAAAAATATTCCTTTAAATTTGATATTGTTACTAATTAATAATAGCTCCCAAAGATAATAATGATAATACAATTAATGTAACATTTATTGTTTAAATTACATTTGTATTACATAAGTGTGAAAGCATAACGCATAACCCCTATGTGAATGCTTTCTTGTAGTAATTGGTTTTTTAAAGGGGTTTTTTGGGTTGGGGGGAACCCCTTTTTGGTGGTTTTTAAACTTTAAAAAAGGGCCCAAAGGGGAAAAATTTTTTATTTAAATTTTTTTTTTTTTCCCCTTTTTTTTTTTAAAATTTCCCCCAAACCCCCCCTTTTAAATTTTTTTTTTAAAAAAAAAATTTTTTTTTTTGGGCCCCGGGGGAAATTTTTCCCCCTTTTTTTTTCCCCCCCAAAAAAAAAATTTCCCAAAACCCCTTTAAAAAAAAATTTTTTCCCAAAAAATTTTAAAAAAAATTTTTTTTAAAAAATTTTTTTTAAAAAAAAAAAAAAATTTTTTTTTTTTAAAAAATTTTTTTAAATTTTTTTAAAAAAAGGGGGAAATTTTTTAAATTTTTTAATTTTTTAATTAAAAAAACCCGGCCCCCAAAGGGTTTTTAAAGTTTTTTTTTTTAATTTTTTTTTTTTACATTATTTTTAAAAAAAAAAAAGGGGGGTTTTTTTTTTTTTTTAAAAAAAAAAAAAAATTTTTTTTTGGGGGGGTTAAAAATTTGGGGGAAAAAAAAAAAAATTTTTTTTGGGTTTAAAAAATTTTTAAAAAGGGTTTTTTTAAAAATTTTTTTTTTTTTTTTAAAAATTTTTTTTTAAAAAAATTTTTTAAAAAAGGTTTTTTTGGGGGGGTTTTTTTTTTTCCCCCAAAAAATTTTTTTTTTTATTTTAAAAAAAAAAAATTTTTTTTTAAAAAAAAACCCCAAAAAAAATTTTTAAATTTTTTTCCCCCCCTTTTTTTTTTTTTTTGGGGAAAAATTTTTCCCCAAAAAATTTTAAAATTTTTTTCTTTAAAATTTTTTTTGGAAAAGGGAAAAATTTTTTTTTAAAAAATTTTTTTAAAATTTAAAAAAATTTTTCCCCGGGGGGGGTTTTTTTTTTAAAATTTTTAAATTCCAAAATTTTTAAATTTTTTTAAAAAAAAAAAAATTTAATTGGGCAAAATTTTTTAAAAATTTTTTTTTAGGGTTTTTTAACCCCTTTAAAAATTTAAAAAAGGAAAAAAAAAAAAAAAAAAAAATTAAAAAAAAAAAATTTTTTTTTAAAATTTTTTAAAATTGGGGAAAAAAAAAAAAACCCCCCCCAAAAAAAAAAAAAAAACCCCCCCCCCCCCAAAAAGGGTTTTCAAAACCCCCCAAAAAAATTTTTAAAAGGTTTTTTAAAAAAAAACAAAGGGGGGAAAAAAAAAAAAAAAAAACCCCCCCCGGGGAAAAAAAACCCCCCCAAAAAAAAAAAAAAATTTTGGGGAAAAATTTTTTAAAAAATTTTGGAAAAATTTTTTTCCAAAAATTTTTTTTTTTAAAGGGGTTTTAAAAATTTTTTTTTTAAAAATTAAAAAAAAAAATTTAAAATTTTATAAAGGGGTTTTAAAAAATTTTAAAAAAATTTTTTTTAAAATTTAAATTTTTGGGGGGAACCCCAAAAAAAACCCCCCCCCACCCCGGGGGAAATGCCAAATTTAAAAAAACCCCCCTTTAAAAATTTTTTTTTCCCTTTTTTAAAAAAAAAATTTTTTTAAAAAAACCCCCCCAAAAAAAAATTTTTAAAAAATTAATTTTTTAAAAAAATTGGGGGTTTTTTAAAGGGAAATTTTTTTCCCCCAAAACCCCCTTTTTTTTTAAAGGAGGGAAAAAAAAGGGGTTTTCCCCCAAAAATTTTTTTGGGGGAAAAGGGGTTTTGACCCCCCAAAAAAAATTTTAAAGGGGGGGGGGGCCCCCCCGCTTAAAAAAAGGGTTTTTAAAAAAAAAAAAGGGAAAATTTAAAAAAAAAATAAACCCTTTTTTAAAAAAAAAAATTTTTAAAAAAAAAAAATTTTTTTAAAAAAACCCCAAAAAATTTTTTGGGGTTTTTTTGGAAAGGGAAATTTTTTTTTTCCCCCAAAAACCCCTTTTTAAAAGGGTTTTTAAAAAAAAAATTTTTTTTGTTTTTAAATTTTTTTTTTATTTTTTTTTAAAAAAAATTTTAAAAAATAAAAAAAAAAAAACCCCAAAATTTTTTAAAAATTTTTTTTTTTTATTATTATTAATTTTTTTTTAATTAAAAATAATTATTAAAAAACCTTTTTTTAAAATTTTTTTATTTTTTTTTTTTTTATTTAGGGCCAAAAAAAAAAAATTTTTTTTTTTTTTTTTTTTTAAAAAAAAAAAAAAAAAAAAAAAAATTTTTAAAAAAAACCCCCAAAAAAAAAAAAAAGGAAAAATTTTTTTTAAAAAAAAAAAAATTAAAGAGTTTTTTTGGGGGGGGTTTTTTCCTTTTTAACCCTTTTTTTAAAATTTTTTTTTTTTTTTAAAATTTTTAAAAATTTTTTTAAAAAAATTTTTTAAAAAAAAAAAACCCCCGGGGGGACCCCAAAAAAAAAGGGGGTTTTTTTTTTAAAAACCCCAAAAAAAAAAGGGAAAAAAAAAAAAAAAACCTTTTTTTTTTAAAAAAAAATTTTTTTTAAAAAAATTTTTCCAAAAAAAAATTTTTTAAAAAAAATTTTTTTTTTTTTTTTTTTTTAAAAAAATTTTTTTTTTAAAAAAATTTAAAAAGGGGGGTTTTTTTTCCCAAAAAACCCCAGGGTAATTTTTTTTTTTAAAAATTAAATATTTTTATTTTTAAAAAAAAAAATTTCCTTTTTTTAAAAAAAATTTTAAAACTTTTAAAAAATTTTTCCCTTTTTTTTTATTTTTTTAAAAAAAAAAAATTTTTAAAAAAGTTCCCCCAAAAAATTTTTTTTGAAAAACCCCCTTTTTTTTTTTTAACCTTCCCCTTTTTTTTAAAAATTTTTTAAATTTTTGAAACCTTTAAAAAATTTTAAAACTTTAAAGGGGGAAAAAAAGGAAATTTTTAAAAAATTCTTTAAAAAGGGGGAAAACTTAAAGAAAAAAATTTTTTAAAATTTTTTGGAAAAAAAAAATTTTTTTTTTTTTTTCAAATTAAACCCTTTTTAAAAAAATTTTTGGGGGGTTTTTTTTTTTTTTTTTTTTTTTAAAAAAACCAAAAAAAAATTTTTTTTCCCCCCCCTTTTTTTTTTTTAAAAAAAAAAAAGGGGGGGTTTTTTTTTTTTTTTTAAAACCCGGGGGGGGGGGGAAAAAAAAAAAAAATTTTTAAAAAAAAAATTTTTTTTTTAAAAAAAAATTTTTTTTTTGGAATTTTTTTAAAAGGGGGCCAAAAGAAAAAAGGGGGGGAAAACCTTTTTAAAAAAAAAGGGTTTTTTAAAAAAGGGGGGGGAGGGGGAAAAAAAATTTTTTGGGGGATTTCCCGGGGCCCCCAAAAAAAAAAAACCCCCCTTTTTTTTGGGGGGGGGAAAAAAGGGGGGGGGGTTCCTTTTTAAAAAAAATTTTTTTTTAAAAACCCCCAAATTTTTTTTAATTTAAAAAACCCCCCTTTTTAAAAAAGGGGGAAAAAAATTTTTTTTAAAAAAGTAAAATTTTTTTAAAAAAAAAAAGGAAAAAAATTTTTTAAAAGGGGAAAAAAAAAAAAAATAAACTTTAAAAAAGGGGTTTTTCCCCCCCTTTTTTTAAAAATTTTTTTAAAAAAAAAAATTTTTAAAAAAAATTAAAAAAAAAAATTTTTAAAAGGTTTAAATTTTTTTTTTTTTTTTTTTTCCCGGGCCTTTTAAAAAAGGGGTTTCATTGTCTCTTGGTGTACTAATGGTGTTCTTCTAGCTTTGTATCACATTGCAACCAATTTTATTTTTTGATAAATGCATAGTTTAAATTTAATGCTTAAAAATTCCCGCCAAAAAATTGTTTTATTCGAGTTTGTCTTCAATAGGTTTATGACTTTTTGGAAATTATTATCCAAATTTAAGATTAAAGATTAAAATGTATACAATCAAGCTATTTGACTAAAATTATTTACGAATGTAAACAATTATTTTTAAGACTGTTAAGGTATTCTAGACTATATTTGTGTATTTATTAAAATAAATTGTTTTTTAAATAAACTCGGTAGAAAAAAAAAACAAAAAAAAAAGGGTTTTATCCCAAAAAAATCATAAAAATAAAACACGGGAATTTAAATAAAATATTGAAAAGTGCCTTGCTATGACAGTCAGATAAAGTGAGGGAGAAAAAAGAAACCAGATAAAATGCCTTGCTATGACAGTCAGGAAAAGTGAGGGATACTAATGTTACTTATTTAATGTGGATTTTATGAACACTTCATATCAGTACCCCACTTACAAACCAATTTTAACTCTATAACACATAACATTCTCCTGGCTGTTAATTCACTACTCTGAAGAGGAAAAAAAAAAATTTCCCTAATTTTTACAAATTTTTCAGATGTGTCAGGAATATAATTCTTAGCAGGCAAAACATTTTCATCTGCATTAAAAAATTGGATTTTATTTAATATTGATAAAATTCATTAAGGATAAAGAGAAATTAAAAAGCATTTAAATAATAAACTAGGTTTTTTTATTAAATTTTTTTTAACTTCCCAAAATTTAGGTTACACACTTTCTTCTTATAGAAGGTGGGATAAAAAAATTTAAAATAAAAAATTTTTTTTTTACTAAAATATATATGTTAATTAATAAGGCTACATAATTTAAACATAATACTGGGATTATTGTATAATGAAAAATTAGTAATTTAAAAGTTGACACAATACAATACATTAAATGCACACATCAAACATGCTTGTAAAACAATACACGTTTAAAAACAAAATATTTATGCCAAATATTTTTAAATAAGTCAAAGATAGATATAATAAAACTAAAATCATTAAATGTAAAAATAAGCCCCCAATGGGTCCCCTTTTCTAGACTTCGGTGTCCCAACAAAACATAATGTTGGTTAACTTTGGCTGTGCACTTTCTGAGAGGTCAAATTGATTTTAATTACAAAAAAGTTGAACCAATGAGTATTTAGAAGGTTAATCTTAAATTTGGTTTCGAGTATCAATAAAATTGCTCGGGTTGCACTAAAATAGGTTCATGGGTGAAAAAAAATTTTATCAGTGGAAGTTAAAATAATTAATCTTGAAATAGCTATATTTTAGTAAAAAGTTCAGTAAAAAAATTTTTATAGGACTTTTATTATTATAATACAATTTTTTTATACAATATAATAGTTAATTTTGATTACATTTAATGTTTTTAGTAAGAAGCTGCTATCTAATGGAAAAAATATTTGACTGCCCTTTAATTTTGACTTATTCATAAAATGATAAGATTTATCTGTGTATAGTCATACCTAATTTTAAATGAGCGTCTTTTAAAACCAAATTACAAAATAAATTTAATTTCTTTCAACAAACCCAACCCGCATACCCAAATAATCTATCTCCTTTGAATTTATTTTCTTGACCCCCACATACTAGTTTAAATATTTTTTACTCTCATATCTATACTCAAACACGTTACTAACTGTAATGTTTTTAAAGAGCCTTGGTTTATGTAAACACCGTTAGATAAAATTTAGAGTTTAAACTATTATGTATCACTTGATGTGTAGTTAAATTATAAATACTTAGAAAAAGTATTTTAATTTTACCATGTCTAAACAGGTTTTTATATAATTATTATAGTCAAAATAACTACTTAATGAAATTAACATTTTATAAAAGTCGACAGTTTTTTAACCACAAATAAGGGTCTTCGATAATGTAAACTAAATATAAATTAGCTTATATTAATATTTTTGTGTATTAGTTTTTTGATTAATTTAAACTTTATAGGCCTATAAGTTTCACCAAATCAGCTGGAAATAGAGAGGAGAGAATGCACATCCCTACTTATACTGCAAAATTAATACTGTATGTTTGAATGTATGCATTTGCATTTATGTAATTTGTCATAGTTTAAATTAATAATTTAAATTATTTAAAAATAGGATTTGAGGGAATTTTTTTTTATATAGGTACCTACTTAGATTTGTGTACTAAACATTGCATTTTTATAGACAAAAATGAATCAAATAGCTTGTAACATTAAAAAATAATGTAGCTATGCTTATGCCTATAATTAATTTAATTTTTATTTATTTGTATAAACCACCTAATCTAAACCAATAAATAATGAAAAACAAAACAGGGACCCACTTTTCAAAAAACAATACAGCAAGTGTAACTATAAAATGTTACCCTCCACAAATGGCGAATAAATTGTTAATTTAAGAAAAGATTAAAGAGAAAGCACATAAAGCAATAAAAAAATATATATCTATATATTTTGAGGTTTAAATTTTTTTTATACCAATTATTTTTTACTTTTTAATAAAGCAGATTTTTTGATAGTTCTTTTATCACTGTTTTTTGTTGTTTCTTAATAGGCTTTTTAAAATTATATCACCCGGGGAAGGGAGATCAAATTGAAATTGTTCAAATTGATGTATTTTTTTTTGCCTTGTGGCAGACTATAAGGTGTAGGCAACCTGTTCCACTTTTTTAATAAAATCTTTCCAAAGGCTAAAGAGCTCAATTGGCGAATTGATATATTTTGGTAGAATTTGGCTAGCACTTATTTCACAACCTTAAATCTTGAGTGTCCTTAGTTGAAAAGTAAATTAATTTCATTATTGAAATCAAGAAGTTGAACTGGGGAAAGCTCTTTAATAAGAGAAACACAAGGCGAACTCTTAGAATGAGTACTTTTTAATGCACTTTTAAAATCAATTACAAAACCCTTGGAGCCTCAATTGGGCTAGCAACTCCTTTAACTTTTTTTCCCGTAGTATCAGAACTGAATCTTCATAGCGTGAAAATGGATTCCTTTCTTTTCTCAGGAGAGATGAGCCCCCCAAAGGTGGGAATAACAAATTTAATATTCTTGTCATCCACCCTCATTTTGACAGAGAATTGCCAATGCCCGCAAGACAATTACCATCACGGTCATGTCAGGAGAAATAGGGACTGTCAGATGGTTTATTTATTTCCAAATGACTGGATATCAGATTGCTAATTGAGTCATACTTAGTTATCAATTTGCATTGTTTGCCTAAGCGGCTTTCTTCACCAAAGGAATTTGGCAGATTTTTCCAGTGTTTCCAGATTCAATTGTTCCTATTGAAGGACCCATCAATTTATTGTTGAATGTTTTTTCTTACTGGAGAAAAAAAAACCGCTCATGGGCTAACGGGAAACCCCTTCACTATCTATTCTTTGATGCTGCTTGGCTAAGGTGTCAGTGATGAAAAGTCTTATCTTTGAAGATGATTCATTGGAATCATCCTCCATAGGTGTTTTTAAAAAAAACCTCTTGCTCATTTTTTTTTTGAAACTTTTCTAAGCTTTGTTTGAAAAGTTGGTGCAATTGGGCTTAAATTGCAAATCTTTATTTCACTTTGGCTTGTAGACTGTGGATTTAAAATTTTAATTTGGGAATGGTTTTTCTAAGTGAACTAAAAGGTTGTTTTATAATAGAATGATGGCACCAATGATTCTTGATGAGGAATGGGCACAGAAGGAGTTGTTTCGAAAGTATTGCATGTTTTTGTCAATTTTTCATTAAAAAAAAATGAACATGTACCTGCTTTTTTTTTCTAATTTGACTTTTTACTTAATGTGTTACTTTCTTTAGAATGTTTTATGTTACTAAACAAATTATTGCTCAAAGTTTTAGAATCTGGGTTTGATCCATTTTAATTTTTCATTACTTTTTTTCCCAAAATTTGGAAAGGTGGTTTTGTTTGCTTATAGTTGATAAATAGTTTTGGGAAGAGATAAAGTCATCATCTTACTTGCAATTGCCAGGGAAATACAAACACAAGAGTGTATGTTTTTATGTGTGGAATGAAAACACGTGGGGCGAGGGGAAAATTTTAAAATTAATCAAGCAGCACACACCCTCAGTTATTCAAGAAGAATACATTTAAAAGAAAGAAAAAAAAAATGCCTCATTGAAACACAAAGTCATTTATTTATTTCAGTTTTATAGAAACAATTATCAACCTTATAAAGGTTATTTGGAATAGGCACTAGGTTTAAAACATGGTTTAAATTAGGAGGGATAGCCAGAACACTTACCTTTGGGGATATGGAGTAGAAATGGTTCTATCTAAACAATTTCTACTCCAGTTATCACCAAAGGTAAGTGTGTGGCTATCCCTCCTAAATTTTAAACCTTAAAACTTTTTAAAAAAAATAATTCAAATGCACTGTGATGGCTTGAAAGTCTTTATAAACCCCATAACCTCCCAAAGGACTTTTGAAAAGGTGTGTTTAAATGCCAATTTAAAAAAACCAAAAAGTGCATTAAAATTAGAATTTTAAAAAAATGGTATGAAGTTATCTTTAGTAAAAAGGGTTTTCAATGTTAACAGTATCATAAGTTTTGTACATTAAAATCATTATTAACACATATATTAACTTTACATAAGGACAAAAACATGGCAAATTTCAAAGTGATAATCTATTACCCTTGCGGGGAGATTTTTTACTGCTTTGTGTTCTTACAAATCATCATTTAATCATACTATGGGGCAGGGATGAGGAAGATGGAATTTAAAGGAAATGTACCAACATTTGTATGGAGGAAAAGTGGGGAAAATTATTTAAAAAAAAAAAGTACATTGGCCAAGATTTAAATTTTGACTACACTAACCTCATTAAACCAGATATATGAGCTAAACATTTAGTCCACCCCCCTGGCGTGGGTTGCTGGGTGTTTAAGCAGGATTCTTAAACCAGTAGGAGAACACAATGTTTACTTAACTCCCTGTTTTCCAAGTAGGATAATACAGGTATTAGGTTTAAGGTATTATCTTTCAAGATTAATGGTCTTTTTGTTGGAAAAACAAGCGAAGAGAACAAACAAGAATCATTTTTCACAGATTTAATCAGTGTGGACTCTTTAGATAAATAGGATTAAACTAATGAGCAATAAAACAGGTTATTATCATCATGTGGTTATGCTTCCCACAGTCATTAACAGAGTGTGCAACTTATTTAGGTTAGTCAAATTGTTCATAACTGGAAAATAGGAGGAGTAATTGATGGGATTTCAAAGGTTATGTCAACAATAAAAGTTATTGACCCAAAGAGTAATAAATAATCAATTCGTGGCAAATTATTTAAGTACATTTTTGTAATTATTTCTCACCTTTTCTCTGTTTTCCTTTCTTTCTCTTTGTGGTTTAGGGCATCTAAAACATCACAAGAGTAGTTTAATATAAATACTAGAATAATGAGTTTAGACAATGCTTAGCCGCATTGTTCGCAAATAAGAATGTAGTGTAAAATAACTTTTATTACATTTAGATTTTTATAAATAAGACTTAGATAAAAAATTGTTTGGGAAAATTCTACTAAAATGTCCTGTTTCATTTAATTAAAGAAACAATCGGTTACAAAATTTCATAGATGTGTGTTTTCATGGCTCATTTCAAACACCCAAGGTACTTACATTCAAATTGTCGTTATATCTCCCCCCGTCCCCTTGTATGTTTGTCTTAGTTGATAGCTACATTAAACTATTCATTTTGTGTGTTTGTACAAATGATCAAGAGCGCTACTTTGAAATCAATATTTCTCTTGCTAATTACTTACAATAATTTATAGTTCTTTTATCAATGAACTTATTTTGTTCATTTTGGTGTCAAATTATGTGTAAGCCTATGTTTAGTTCTTTTTTTTAGCATCGAGTCTTACAACCTGTTTAGGAAATTATTATGCAAGAGGAAGGTTTAATTTAGGAGGAAGTGTTCCTGCATTTGCATACAGTAAGAGTGGTACACCATTATGGAAAAACATCTCTAGTACAATCAACCAGGATTTGGACCTTGCTCTCATTGTCATAGACAGTCTAGTTCAAAAAAGAGTGACACCTTAAACCATAAGCCACTAGCATTATTACTAAAAAAAAATGTACTGTACTGTAATATATAAGATATTATGTGTTTTATTTATTTTTCATTGTTAGATTGTTATGCTTCTCAACCATACAATATTAAACTTTTTGTATTTTTAACACAATAAAAAATATTATAACTTTTTTTTTAAGAGGGGAAAAATGTGTTTTATGTTGTTTTATGAAGTAAAATATACAGTCAACTCTCTGATTCTACGACCCTTTTACGGTTCCCTGGAAAATGGGTCGTTATTGGATATTAACGATTTTGTTCCACCCCCGACCTTCATAATGAAAAAATTGCAATTTTTTTGACAACAAATACCGTGGGGTATCAAAAAATCGTTCACAAAATCCAACCATAAACGTAACCAAATCAAAATAACAATGTTAAACAATAGCATGGGTCATCAAAATTGTTACAAAATCAAACCAAAATAGTAACCAAAAACGGGGAATCAAAATAACAATGGCAAAAGCAAGCCTTTGGGCCCTGATGTAGCGGCCCGCGCGCGCGGGGAAACATTGTCTTGCTTGTGGGAGGGGGTGGAACAAAGTCAAGTGCTATTGGCTGGCATTGTGAGGGTGGTGTCTTTTTTTATACCTGCCCACCCCAGTTACTAGTAATACAGGCTCACAAAGACAATTGCAACGCAGCGACCTAAATAAATGAAACAAACCCATTTTACAGCGATTTCCTTAACTTTTCAACCTTTTTCCACATTTTTTACCCGGGTCCCCAAAAAAAAAGGGCATTCTTCGAGAGGGATGCAAATTTCCCGGGGTTTTAGAATCGAGAGTTGATGTT
>JBCFYV010009981.1:0-27084 GCA_039000515.1 Timema cristinae
ATTCGAACGTGTTTCCCTTTGTCTCGGCAGTCCAGTCTGTTGGGGAAGTAAACCCTCAGATCATTAACCCGAAGCATTCAAAAAAATTGATTGGCCGCTATTTTCTGGGGTTAGAACGGTGGGCCTACAAACCCGTCTTAAAACAGTACTAACACATAATTTTCTTTCTTTTTCTTAAAACAATGTATTTGGTGTCTCCATTACAGTAAGCATGATCTAGTTAGTTTCTTCACTCTTTTTTTTATATAATATATTTCTTCACTATTTTTAATCTAATTTTTTTCTCTACCCTTTTTAATATAATTTCTCTTAACCACATTTTTTTAATTATATAGTTTGTGTCTCCATTTAAAAACAATCTAATTGGTGTTTTCACATTTTAATAATTCCGTTTTTTTTTCCCAAACTCGGCATCACACTTGAACAAATTACGGTCTTAGAAACACATTACGATTCATACAAGTTAAAATATCTTCAGTTTTTTAAATGGCTGCACTTTAATTTTCGTTGTCAAAGCTGCGACAGTTATTTGCATGGGGCTGGAATCGCAATCTTCGCGCATGCGTAGTAGTGTTTGGTCTGCGACACGTGCAAGCTGTGTATACTTATGTTCACCTATTTTTTCCCTTCTGATGTAAAACCACTTTTAAAAAATTTATTTCGTTATATTCTTTCTCCCTCAAAATATCCAAAGAGGTTACGTCACTCGGATCACCTGTACTCTCATCCATCTCAAAATCGACTGGCGACTGCGGCTGGAGTCGAGTCATAAAACACCATGCGGCTAGTGTCGTCACGGTCTGCTGCAGCTCCAGCCGCAGTTGCAGGTAATTGTCGCAGCTTGAACAACGCACTGAAGGTCCCGGCAGAAGGGAGTGCAAGTTTTTTTTACAGTTTTTATAGAATATAAATTTATTAGTTACATTCATAGTGATTAGTAATAAAATAAATTGGTTGACAAAAATAAATCAAATATTTTCCAGAAAGCAACATAGAGTTTAGTTTTCTGCACATGCTAATATCAACAGACCTTTACTATCTATCAAGGGTGTACTGGAACTTTGTCAAACCATTTTAAATAAAGAGAAAGGTTTTGACAAAAATTCCAGGACACCCTTAACAGATATTCAAATCTGTTTTATTAGTGTGTGCAGAAAACTAAATTCTATGTTGATTTCTGGAGAAAAAATTTTATCTATTTTGGCAAAAAAAATGTAATGCTATAAAACTGTAGAACTACTTGCGCTCCCTTCTGCCGCACCTTAATGGTATCGGGTCCATCCAGCTAAAATTTGCAACAAGGGGTGTACAGTACGCACGTACACACGTCCTCCCACACCCTTTCCAGCGGCCACCATTTGCCTGGCTATTTAATTATGGATGAAAGGTGAATTGGGTGATGGGGAGGGAGTATTCTCGGATGAGAGCAGGAAACAGGGGATCAATCGCTATAGCCCTCTCTTTCAATTTTTCTCGAGGTCAAAAGAGAAATCTCGTGGTGGTAGGGTTTGAAATTTTGGTTGCATTGCAACTATTCTTTTTGTGGAAGAGAGTTAGTTGTGCCATCTTTCTATTGATTTTTCTCACAAGGAAGGCCCACCATACGTCCGCTCTTAATTTCGCTCTCATCGTATCCCACCACCCTTCGGACTCCATGATTATGGTGCGTCTAATTGTTGCACCGAACATGTCGGTAAAATAGAACTTCTGTAGACATCATCATTACAGGAATATATAAAAAAGGGAGTAAGGGTAGTCAATCCAACAACAGACTGTGATAATTTTTACATATATTTATATTAATTTCATGTTATTAATGTTTTTATGAACTTAGATTTAGACATTTAACTCATGTTATTTTTTTTCTTCATATTTACTTTTTAATTAGTCTACTCTTCCTCTTAACTTCTTTAATGTTTATGCAACTTATCCCCTACTTTAATCCTCAATTTTAGTATTTTGCATTTTAATGAATTATTTTTCTTCTGCATAATTTAATTTAATTTTCAATCTTTTCTTTAATTATGTTCTAAATTTTCGTTTTCTTTTTTACGTTAATTTGTATTACATTTTAATTAGTCTGCTTTATTTCACTTCACTTATAGACTATTATTCAACCGCATTACATCTTTGCAATTTAGTATTTAATCAATGTCAATTCTTTCATTTAATTAAATGAGTTTAAAGTTTCTAATTCTATTTTAAAATAATTTTAAGTGATTTTAATTAGTCAACACTTATATGTATTTCCCATTAACTATATTTATTTATACTTTTTTATACTTTTAATCTGACCTGCATTTCATTTAAATATGCCAACTATGTTTGTACACAGTATTTTTAGTCCACTTTCTATCCCATATCATTGTTTACTTTAGCATATTGCTCAATCTCTGGTATTAAATGATTACACATTTACATCATTTTCGTCTATTCAAAATTTTAGTATTCAATTCATTTCTTATTGTAGTCTTTGTTAAATTTTAATAACACCTTTTAGTTTTAATATTACAGTTTTCACCGTATCAATGGACGCGTCAGTCAAGTCTTGTCTTGTTTGCCTGACGAGATTATGTTTTAATTTTATTTTAATATTACGTTCAACACATAAGTTGTTAACGACTTCTAAGGATATGAATTTGAAGGTAGAAACAAAAGAAATCAGCTGCATAGCTTTAAGGGAATTGAGAAAACTAACATGATTATATGTAAAATCTTTCACTACCATAAGAAACCACAAAGTCTACTTTTTTTTAATATCAACCTGACGAATGATAATAATTCTTCTCTGCACTTTCTAAATAAGTTTATTTCAGCCATATTATTTACATAAGTCATCTTTGGACATCTCACCTGATACAAAACATCCAACCCAAGTATCTTAACAGAAAGACAGCACCATAAGAAAATATTATATACTAAATTAACTTAAGTTCTTCCTGTATTTAAACCCAGTCTTAGATTTTAATTCGCCTTCAACCCTTCTTTGACGGAATGGGATGAGCCATCTATTTATTCATGTCGCCGGAGGAGGGGAGGGCAATCGGGGCAATTTGTTCCTCCAAGATCGCAAACAATTTTTGCTAAAAACTTAAAACATATGAAGTGCAATTACTATAGACTTAATAGAGAAGAAGCACTGAAGATGTGTCACATGCATTTATATAAAAGCCTAGAGATCTATGATGTAAAAATTTTGACTGTACCGTTTTTTTACACGTTGAAAGTTTATCCTAGAATTAGTTAATTGGAAACAAATACAGAAATAATAGCGTCCGATACATATATATCCACCCTTCAAATTTTTTTTTCCTCCGAGTACACCACTGTGATGAGCTGTTTCTAAAAAAAACAAACACCGAGTGATCGAAGAACCAAACAGTCCCCCGTGACTCATCCTGGAAACGATCGATGACTAAGGGAGGGTGGTTTTGAAATACATGTCACTTGACAGTCTATGGGCTTCGCCCCTCACACAGCAGCGCGTATAACGGCAGAGGTTGAATGGCAATCTTGCTCACCAATTACTCTGGCCGCATTGTAGCGTAAATTTTAAGAAATGCTAGTGAGGTTAACACTCGTTAGTAGGGGTGGAAAGGGGCATTAGAAATGCTTTCTCTCAACAGTTTATTGTCGATAATTTCTTTTTTTTTTTGCTTTATATATATGAGATTTTTTTTACAACCGCTTAGCAACAATTATTTTTCTTTTTTGTTGTCTCAGACCCAGTTCGATCCGGGGATCATTAAAGGAAAACGCGATGGAGATGTCCAAAAATCCTTTTTTATTGAAGTTTATTAAAATTTCTAAAAGTTAAACAACGTTTCACGCGAAAGTTTTAAAAATTAATGAAAAGGGTTTTAAACTTCATAGGATCACGATGCAAAATAAACAAAATCCTCATTGATACACAGTGTGATGCAACTTCCTTCAATTTGGCGGTGGCTCTAAAAACCCCATTCAAAGGGCCTGTTAACGCTAGCACCAAAATAAAAAACGAAAGAAAAAAAAAAATAAAAAATTTTTAACCCCAAAAAAAAACTATATTAGGCTTTCTTGTCCTTACGATCCATTTTTAAAAAAATGCTTTTATTTATTATTTTTACACTCGTTTTTACTGCCCTTGACTATCTGCCAAAAAAATTTTTTATTAATTTAAGGGGAATCGTGCCGAATAAATTGGTCAGGGCCAAGAGTTCCAAAAATAAATAGATAAAGTACCTCTCCAAAAACGAACCTCTTCCCCCTAAAATGTCAAAATATATTGCACTTTACAAATGGGTTTACAAGTTTGGCGACGTCTTGAGGAAATTGTATTTTGCTCTTAAATTAAAAAACGAGCACAAAAAAAAAAAAACTCGAGTCATTTTTTTATAATTCAATCTTCAAAACTACCATATCTCTCTTGATTAGGGCACATGACTCATTTCGCAGGGCAAGGAGCTTCAAAGCCACATTTTTACTAGCACGAGGCCATTCCTAAACTAGTGAATGATTGATAACTTTAAACTGTAAAAAAAAAACGTTTTGGGAAAGGGGGGGCTTGGGTATCAGCCCATAGCGTTTTTTTTTCAAAATAGTTTTAAAAAGATATTAACATAAATATTACCCGTTTTGGGAAAGCCAAAGAGCAAACCCCGTCACTCTCGTGTTAGACTTTTTGTTTAAATGAGGAATGGGGGCTAAAACCCCTTTCGGGTCTATTGATTTTTGGTTTTCCCTAGAGGGGTTTTTCCCCCCCCTCCTTCCAAGAAAATTTCCCTGGAAATTTAACCCAAAATTTGTTTCATTTTTTTCCCTAATGAAATAAAAGGAAATTGTCAAAATGCGTATAATTTAATAGGTATTTAAAGACGCCGTGAATAAAAAGAAGAGATTCTTCATAAAAAAAAAACAAAAAAAAATTGTATTGGGGTAAATTTTTTTAAATTTCCCAAAAAAATAATTAGGGTTAGCTCAAAATATATATAATAAATAATAAAAGTTTTTTGGGGTTAAATCAAGGAATAAACAATAGTGATACAAAATTTTACAAAATTTTAAAATTTTTAAATTTAAAAACCCTTAAGGGGGCTGTCAAACGGTAGCGTTAGCCATTTTTGCATTCGCTAAAAATTTCCCGTTTTCATTTAAAAAAGGGGTTTTTTATTTCATATTAGGGTTCATCCCAAAATTTTAAGGTGAAAGGAACCAAACGTTACCGTATAGAAAAAACCCGTTATCATAAGTTTTACTAAAAAAGGTAAAATTTTTAATTTTATTTTCGACAAAAGCTTAATAAGAACTGTTGCAGTTTCTTTTAAACAAATTAAAAGGGTTAGAAACATAGAATAGCCTTCCTAAACCCAAAAATTATTTTCTTTTTTAAGGGGCCACTTTCATTCCTTTTTTGTATAGTTTTTAAAATTTTGACTACCCTCCCCCCCAATAAATTTATCTAATTAAACCCATTTTTTTAGTTTTGGAAAGTTGACTACCTTCCCACAAAAATTTATTCCAATTCTTTTCCTTTTTTTGGTTTCTAAAAGGGGAAAACCCTTTTTCCCAATTCCCAAAATTTAAAACTTCAAACCCCACCTAAAATAATTTTTAAAACCCTTTCCCCCCTCCCCCCTTTTTCTTAGGGACTTCATTTAAAATTTTAAAAATTCCCCGGGTCAAATCTAAATCTTCTTTCACACCCTAAAAATTTTTTTTTTAAAAATTTCCCACCCCCGAAAAGGCCCTTTGGGCCCTCTTTTTAAAAAGGTTCCAACTTTTACATTTTATTTTAAAGGGGTATTTTTCCCTTTAAACTTGCCCACCGTTGTTTAAGTAGTTTTTATTTTGAAAATTTTAAATTCTAAGTTTTTTTGGGTTAGTTTTGGATTTTTTTTTTTCTCCCTTTGTCTCCAAAATTTTAAAAATTTTTCCCTCCCTTTAAATCAAAGAAAAGGGGGGCCCAAAACCCGTTTAGGGGGCCCGGGCATGGCTAAGCTTACTCTTGGGGCGGGAACTAAACTCCCAATGACGGGAGTTTTTAGTTTCGACTTTTGGGGTTGGGGTGTACGGGGTGTTTTTTTCCAAAAAGGGTTTTTTCCACCTTCCTCCACGCAAATTTTTGGGACCTTCCTATAAATATAACCTTTCCCATCCCTAAAACCCTTTTTAACGAAAATTATTGAAAAAAAGCTAAAAACCCCAACGGGTAAAAGAGCGGTGCAAAAAACCATGAAAAACCCCTCTCCTACCCTTCTTTTAATAGAATTAAATCCGGGTCCGAACTTCGACGTTGGTGCAAGGGTGAGCCCTAATTTTTTAGATCGGGGGTATGATCACGGGAAACATCGATCAAATTTTAAGACATGCCATTGAATAGGGGAAATTTAAAAAAATTTACTGGAACTATTATTTATTTTTTTAAAACGTACCCCGCTTTTTAACTCCCCGTCCGTAATATCGGATACTTCCGCTATTAAAGAAAAGACGTGGAAGTGTAAAAAAGCACGCAAAAAAGTGCCCCGCAACGGTCTGCTTGGACTTATGCCCGATAAACTTGAACTTTAACGGGGGACGTTTACCCTTAAATACCTCAACCCCGAGGGGAAACTAATACAAGGGAGTAAAATTTTAAAAAAATTAAACCCCGCAATCTTTTTTCAGGGAACAACATTTTATTTTTTGAAAATTTTTGGGAAAAAATACGAGTTTAAAAAAACGAATGACTAAAAATCTTTGCAAAACCCCCGGCCCCCCAAGAGTGAAACAACTAAGACTAAAAAATTCATGGGATTTTGGGTTGGAAAATAAAACGAATAAAAACGGGGCGATGAGTCGACTTTGAAAATTTCCCGACTGTCATCCAAAAATTTTTTTTAAATCTCTATTATAGCAGGAAAGCCCGGGCCCCCAAATATTTTCGCTTTTAAATCATCATCACATTATTATTATTATTATTAAAACCGCTCTCGTAGACTTTGGATGAAATTTTTATATATTTTTTAATAACGAAATACTAATTGGTCGGAAAAGACGACTTTTAAAATTTTTGGGCCACCGCTCTTACAACCCTTTGGGGTTAACACACTTACCTAATGTGTAATGGTAGGGTAAATTTTTGATATGAAATGAGGGGACCTACATTTTAAACCGGGGAAATTTCCGAACCCCCCGGTGGAGGCCTGGCATTCCCCACATTCAAAGATTTTTGTAAAGGGGGTGAAGGAAGGGTTTTTTTAATCAGAATAAATTTTTTTGCCGGGACCGAGGGATTGAACCCCAGCCCCCCAGCATAGAAGTCTGACCCCTTTAAACCCCTAGACCCCCCGGGTTTCACCCGAGACGACGAAATTTTTTACTTAAAAATGTACACCCCAATTTCCCTTGGGGATGAGTGAGCGCTTAAAACCCCCAAATTCCCCCCTTATGGGAACAAAAGTTTTATTGAGATTTAAACTTTTTAAAGGAAACATCGAGCACCAAGATGGCCACAAAAAAATTGTCATAGTGCCCAAACAAAATCCCCCGTACCTAAAAAAATCTTTTTTTTTTTTTCCGTTAAAAAATAATACTTTCGTGACTAAAACCTATATTGGAATTGAAAAAAATAAAATAAGTAAAAATACTAAATTTGTAAAAAAAAAAATCATTTTAAGGGAAATTCACCCCAAAAATAAAAAATACGGTAGGCTTATTTTTTTAAATTTTTTAAAGCTGCGTTTTACTACCCATTCAGGCTAAAACGCTTATGCACTAATTGTGCGCAAAAGGTTTTAGGGACGAGGGGGGCTATTTTCATAAAAAGTTTTACCCGTTTTTATTTAAGGGGAGAGTTGAAAACCATTTTAAAAAAAAAACACCTTAGTACACCACCGACTTCGAACATGGATCCCCCGGGTCATCGCACTAGCCCTATCAAGAGTAAGGGCAAAAAACCATGGGGTGCGGACACCGAAGTGGTTTTCTTCATGTTTTTCACTGTTTTTTTCCCCCCTTCGTCCGCTCTCTCTCTCTCAAATATTTTAGTCCTCAGGGCTTTTTTCTTTTATCAAGCTGTTGATTGATAACCTTAATTTTAAAAAATTTTACAAAACAAAAAAAAATTTTATAAATCAAAAATTTGGAGACTTTAATTGTACCCGTCACTATCTCTTTTCTTTACAATATGGGATAAAAAAAAAACCCCCCGGTGCCCCGTAGATGGCAAACCGCCCATTTTTCGTTTTGGGGGACTAGACTGCTTGGGAAAGGGGGAGATCTATTTTTCGAATTTTGGTTTGGGTTTGAACTGGGGTGTTTTTTACCACTCCCTTCCACGCTAATCTGGTTCACTTTTTCAAAATTTCAACCTTCAAAATTTTTAAAACCCATTAACAAAATTTAGAAAATTAAAGGGTAAAAACCCAAAAAGGAAAGTAAGATTCGGTGCAAATAAAAGCATTTAATAATTTTTAAAAATATAAAAGGAAACAACAGGGCCACTTCACCTTTTTGGTTTTTTGTGGTTTTGCAGGGCTTTTTGGGTGATTTGGTGGAAGGCATTAAATTTCTTAAAAAGGATATTAGACCTGTACCGCCCATTGCTCAAAGTGGCAAAGTAAAACCCTTTCAACTTTTGGGGGAAAATCATGTTTACGAACAAAAAAAATTTTTCATAATATATTTTTTTTGCATTTTTAAAGGGAGCGTAAAAATTTTGGCACGTAACCTTTGTTTTAAATCTATTTCATTAATGTTTGAAAAGCCCAAAAATCCTTAAAAATTTTCGTTTAAAAAAAAAATCGTGATTCAGAAAAAAAATAAAAAAAAATTTAAAACAATATAAATACAAAATTATCTAACTAAGACTTTCCATAAAAAAAATCCAAAGTCCACAACAAAAAAAAACGGAAAAAATAAAATTTTAAAAAAACGTTTATTTTTTTAAGGGTTTATTTTAAAAAACTGGGGGAAAAACTCTAACTCCCCGAACGAGGACAAAGGAAATGGTTTTTGAGGGGGGGGGCAGGGGGGGTTTTTGTTGAAGGAAAAAACCCCAAAAAAGGAATTGGAAAGTGTCCCCCTTTCCCCAAAACCCTTTGGTTTTGGGCAAAAGGCAGATAAGAAAAGGGTCAGAAAAAAACTAAATTAGCACTTTTATGCTACAGTTTTTGACTTTTTGTTTTGGGAGAAGTCCCACAAGAATACTTGGGGAATTGCAGAAAAGAGGCTATAATAAATCACATCACTTTATACCCCCCACGAAAAGAAAAGACAAAGGAAAAAAAATTAAAAATAAAAAGGGAAAAAAAGGGTAGCACAAATTTTTTAAATTTAAACTTGAAAACCCAAATTTAAAATTTAAATCAATTTTTTCAAGTAAAATATGAAAAGCTAAATTTTTAATATAATAACAAAAAAATGATAATTTAAGCAAGAAAAAAATAAAAAATCCTTTCCTAATAAATTGGTTTTTTTTAAAACGATGCCCTTTGAAATTTTTCCCAAAAAACAAAATTTTAGGATTTTGGTTTATTTTAAAAATTTAAATATCAAAAACAAAATTTGCCACCCTTTTCCCTGTAGGGGTAAAGGAAACACCTCATGGAAAACAAAAAAAGGTTTTGAAAAAAATTCATAAAGAACCATTCTTTGCCTTTTTTAAAAAAAAAAAATTTTATATCTTGCAACTTTTTTTTGATAAATCCTATCAATGACAATTTTAAAAAAATCCTAAAAAAATAAAAAATATAAATACTTTTAACTTTTTTTTTTTTGTTCAAAAAATACCTTTCTTCCAAGACTACAAAGGGCCTTTTCGTGAACCCCTAACTGTTATTACAAACTTTTTAAAAAAAACCAAACGGGAAAGGGGACGTACCCCGCTAAGTTCATTTTAACTTTGGTTTCCCCGTTTACATACCCCCATGGGGGTTCAAACCCCCGGCCGGGGGTAGCTATGGTTTTTTTTAAAAAAATGTTTTCCATACACCCCTTCCTAAAAAATTGGGAAACTTTTTTAAACTAAGTTTTTACTTTACCCTTTCCCCAACTCTAAAAAGTTTTATAAAATGCTTTTTTTCCCGGATAGGTTTTTAAGACCCCGAAAAAAAAATGGGGTAATTTTTTTTAAATTTACAAAATTTTTGGGCCCTTTGGGGGAAAAAAATTGCAGTGCCAAAAAAATTTCACTAAGAGACTTTTTTTTTTTTATACCCCCACTTTGGTGCCGCGTGATCAAAAGCTCAACCCCTTCGCAATGGGACTATAACTGTCGATGACGGGGATTTTTAAGGTTCGAATCTGGGTCGGGTTACTGAGGTTTTTTTTCCAAAATTTTTACTACTCCCCCCTCCACGTAAATGAGGGCAAAAACTTAATTTTGATAAAAACCTTCCTAACCCAAAACCCTTAGCTTAATTAGTACATAAATAACACCCGAAAGGGTTTATAAGACCCCTTGGTTAAAGAAAAACTTTTTTCCCGGGAAAATTTTTTCAATTTTTTTTTTCATACCTTTTAAAGAGAAATTTGGAGAAAAAATTTTGCAAACGATTTTAATTGTAATAAAAAAAACCCAAAATTTCCCGGGAGGCAGAAAAAACGGTGATGGGAACGAAGCCCCACACATAAACATCTATTGAGCCCCTGTGGGGTAAAGATTTTATTTAAAAGGCCTTTTCCATCATACAGTACTTTGAAAAGGATAATTATACTTTTTTACAAAACCCAAACAAAGTAGGGGGTTTCCAAAAGACACTTTTTAAAATATAGTTTCATTTAGAGGGTTTTTTTATTTTTTACCCAAAACTTTTCAAATTAAGGGCCTGCTTATAAACTAACACTGGTAAAAAAATTAAAAAAGTTATAAAGGGTTAAACCCAAAAAAAATTGGGTGTGGGTTTTATATAAAACCCTTCTTCCCCAAATCTCCCAAATTGCAAACCCAAAAAACCCAAAGCTAAAATAACAACCCTTATAAATAACCCAAAATGACTTTTTAAAAAAAACCCGGGTTTTGAAAATCAATCAATTTTTTTTAAAAAAGGGAAAAATAATTTTATTTTAAAATTGAATAGATTTGCAAAAAAACCCCTTAAAAAAAAATAAGTTTTTCCTTTTGCACAAAAGTGATGTACATTATAAAAAATTTTTGTTTTAAAAAAACGGGGCAGTAAAATTCCGGGCAAGGGGGCCCAAAAGGGAAATAAATAAATATTTACTTACAAAAATTTTGATGTTTTAAAAAAAATAGCAAATCACGATCAAAACCCTACCCTTAAAACCCAGTGGGGGTTTTCCCGGAGGGGCGAAAGGGTTAAATCCCCCCCCCCCGGAAAGAAAAAATATCAAAAAATTTTTGAAAATAATATCTTACTTTAAATTTTTTGTAAAAAATGAAGCTCCCCAAAATTCCCTTGCCCAAACTCTTCAAAACTTAACATCAAAATAAGAGTTACTGTACATTGTTTTGCTAAATTTTGGTAAAAAAATAACGCCCCAAATTTCCCCTTTCCCCCAAAACTCCTTTCATAACCAAACCCTCAAAATAAATTTGGGAAATATCTTGAATGGGAATTTTTTGTCACAATTTAAATCACAAATCTTCTCAGAAATTTTCCGGGATTCGGCGGGATGTCCCCCAGCATATTTCTAGCGGGAAAAATTTTCATTAAAAAAAACATTTTTTACAGCGCAAAAATTAAAGTACTTTTTTAATTTTCAAATTATAATAATCTTAGTTTTGCCGGGAATACTGTTTACTTTTTTGCTAAACCCCTTGAAAATGTAATTTTTTTTCTCTTGTTTTCCTCTGAAAGTTTTAAAAAACCCTTCCTCTGCTGCGGGTAAACACGGTCACCATATTTGGCCTCGGGTTTCCCCATTGGGGAAAATCCTTTGAATTGTCGTTTTTTGTTTCCTCTTTTTTTAATAAAATTTCCCTTTTTTTTTGCCAAATGCCCCAAAAAGTTTTTCTTTACCCAGATTTTTTTTAAAAACCCAAAAATTTACTGGTGAAACCCTTTATATTTGATATGCAATAAGGTTTGGCTTTGGAAAAGGGTTATACATTGTTTTGGAGGAGAGACACTTTTTCCAAATTTTTCCCTCTAATCATTTTTTAGACAAATTTATAAAAAATACCTTTTTTTTGGAGGGCCTTTTGCAGCCTTGATCTGTCCATCCAGGGTTTTTACGGGAAAGACGATTTTTTAAAAAATTTTAAAATTTTTACGTCACCCCTTTGGAGCAAATATCCCAAATTTAAAGGGTTTGAATTTATGTCAGAAAAACTCATATTTTGGCTAGTGAAAAAAAGATGTAAATTTTTTTAAATTTTTAAAAAATTTCAATGAAAATAATATTTCAAAAACGTGAAAAAACAGCTTACTTTAAATTTTTCAATCAAGACTTATTTACTCAAAACTTCTTCACGAATTTAAACACGGTTTTTACGATACGCTATCAAACAATTATTAACAAAGCCCCCATAAATAAACGGACCCGATGTCATAGCTGCTTTTTGAAGTATCGAAAGCCCTTACTAACCCTTTAAACATTAAAGGGCTTTCCTTTCCCTTAATAAAACTTTTAATAAATTTTTCCCGCTGACAACCTAGTCAAGTAATTAAATGCTAGAAATTTTTTTGGGCAAATTTCATTTTATTTGGTTTGGGGCCCGCAATAAATGGCAGGCGGCCATGGGTTTTGCACCACTGTCTTACCTTATCCGTGAAAAAAAGGGTTTCAATTTTTCCCTTAATAAGTCCTACCTTCTAAAAAGTCATGCTGCTGTATTTTCTACAATACTAAAACTCCCCTAATAAAATACACAAAGAAAAGAAACCAACAGCCCGGGAATTTTACAAAGAAGAGGGAAATGTAAAAGACTTCATCAAATTGAAAGAACAAAGAATTTCCTCCCTGCAAAATTTAAAAAAAGAACCCATTTAGACCTGGGTTTGCTAAAAATGACAAAGACAGGGGGCCTTTTTTTCAAAGCCGGGAAAAGGGTTCCCGGAAAAAATTTGAAGAGAAAAAAATTTAATTTATTGCTATTTTTACCAAGCACATCAACAACGTGAGGAGTTTTGGAAAGAGGGACATTTCTCCAAAAAATAGTGGTCGATGGAAAGAAGTAGGGTGAAAGCTGTTTCACTGCCTCTAACTTCGGACCCTTTTTGTTCGACGACTTCCTCACACATCTTGCGAAAAGGCTGTTTAAGGAATGCTCTATTTTTAATTTTGGGCACAGATGCAATGCTGTTTGGTAAGATGAAGAAAAATTTTATATTGGCTCTTGAAAATAAAAAGAATATTAAAAGGGAAACCTTTGTGGGCTCTTTTTTTGATCCGGAATTATCTTAAAATTGGGAGCAACTCCCGATGGTCCCAAAAGGAAAATTTACACCATTAATTTAAGTGAAGTGTCCCCCCCCTTTAGCAAGGGGGAACTTACACCAAAGGGGAAAAAACTGTTTTAAAAAGGGAAAATTTACTTTTTTGAAACAAAACAAGGGCAAAAGAGAAATTACGCGCATTTAAAAAAAACACACTACTATCAATTTAAAGGCCAACATTTAAATTTACCAGGGGAAAGTTTTTTGCCTCTTTGTTTTTTGGAAAAATTTGGGTTAAAAAGGTCCGGGGAAAAAATTTTTAAAACGATGCATTTTTTGGGGTAGCCCCCATGGGGAAAAAACTGGCCCCGTTCAATCTAGATTTGTCTCCTGCCAAGCTTGTAAAATCCAAGACGCAGACGATTTTCCCTGGCCCCCATAAAAAATCCACCCCTTTCTAACAAAGGGTATTGAAGACAAAAAAAAGGGTGACAAAAGTAAGGCAATGGGCCCTTGGGGAATTCCCAATTTAAAAACCCAAAAGTGAGGGGAAAAAGGGTTAGTTATTAGGCTTCCAAACGCCCAATATAAAAGCTAAACTCCCCTTACCTCAATTTTGACTTTTGTTTTTTAATTGTTTCGGTTTTTAGGCTAAAAACAAAATATTTAATCTCTAAAATTTTTAAAAAGTTAAAAAATTAAAATTTTCCCACTGTTTTTTTTTGAAAAGTTACCTAAACTCAAATGCCTTTGGGAAAAATATGGTTTTAAAGGGATGTTTATAAGTTTTCAAAATAAGGGTGTGTCAAAAAAATTGCTATTTTTTCTCCCCCTAAAAAATTTTAATTTTAAAAAAAATTTTTTAACTAAAAAATAAAAAATCACAAAATTTCTAATTTGGGCAAATGCGGGAAAAGGGTTGTTTTCGGGGGTATATTGAAAATTTTGGAAAAAATTTTTATCCAACTATGTTTTTAAAACCATATAATAACTATAGGGAAAGAAAAGAAAATTTTGAATATAATTTAAAGCAATGTGTTCAAAATTTAAATTTTTTTAAAAAAATTTAAATGGAAAATTAAAGAATCACCAAAAATAAAATTAAATTTTCCAGTAATTTTTTTTAAAAATACCCATCCACCAAAGGAGAAAAGTCCTCAAAAAGGATTTTTCACAACTACCAAGATTTTATTTAAAAAAAAAAGTTACTTTAATATATTATAAAAAATAATCAAAACCCAATTTAAACCTTTTTCCAAAACTTTTTAAAAAAAAAACCAGGGCCCGGGGGTAATTTTTATAAAACACCGGTGACTTTTTAAATTTTTTTAGCGATTGAAAAAGTTTTTTGTAGATTTCCCCCCAAAGTAAAAAAAACGAAAAAATACAAAAAGAAAATAAAGCATCTGAATTTTCTTAGCCCTTTTAGTCACTCAGAACACAACCCGCTCGTTTAAATTTTATTCTCAAAAGATAATTTGGGAAAATAATCTTATTTGTTTAAAAAATTTTTAATATGTCAAAAATTTGGGAAAAAAATAAATAAACCTTTAAAAAAACACACCTATAACAAAAAAACATTTTTACTCTACTTAAATTAAAAAAAAATGGTTTCGGACACGGTGGCCCCCCACAGTCTTTCTCCAAACTCTCCCTATTAAAAAAGGATTATTTAAATAAAAACTTTTTTAAAAAGGGTTTTGAAAAAGGGAAAAAAAAAGAATTTCCCCATATTTTTCAGAAACAACTCCCCAAAGGTCAAAAAGGAAAAAAAAAACACTGCAACTATTTAAAAAAAATTAAAACCCAAAACAAAAAAAATTTTTCAGAACACTTCAAAATGTTTTTAAAAAGGGGGGAAAATCTTTTGGGCCACCAAAGAGCATAATAAATTTCATATTTAAAAATCTCCAAATTTAAAATTTTTTTTTATAAATTTCTTAATTCTCAAAACATTGGTTTTTGAAATAAAATTCGAATAAAATATTTGTTAAATTTTTAAAAGTACAAAAAAAATACATTTTTAAGTATTTTCAAATCAAAATAGTACTAAAAAAGATCAAAATTGGAAATTAACCTTATTTAAATTTAAAAATTAAAGTCCTTTCAAAGGAAAAAGGAAAAATTCCATTTTGTTTTTAATAATTTAAAAAAAACGTAAAAAAAACCCTTTTAAAAAAAACATTTTGGGTTTTTCACAAAAAATTAAATTAAAATAAACATATGTTTGTAAATTTAATTTTTAAAACAATTTGGAGTTTTTTTAAATTTTATTTATTTATATTTTAAACTCAGAAAAAAAAAAAATTTTAATAAATTTTTTTTTGTTTAAAATTTAACTTTTTTAAAACCATGCAAAAATAATATAAACACCTAAAGGCCCCAAAACCCAAATAAAAACTTTAATTGAAATTTTTAACCCAAATTTGAAAAAAAAAAATCTGGTGTCCGAGATTCCCCATAATCGATTAAAAGGGGGGCCCTTTAAATTTGGCAATCCTTTACCCATTTCATGATTAGCCCCCAAAAAAAAGTGGGCCCCCCTTAAAAAATTGGGGAAAAATTTTCTAAATTTCCCTTGTTTTGACCACTATTCAATATTAAATTAATTGAGGAACCCAAAAAAAAACATTTTAGAATTTAAATTTTTTTTTCTGTCCCCTAAAGGGTTTTCCCAAAAACAAAAATTTTTAAACTAGTTTTAGTCGCAAATTTTTCAATTTCCGAGACATTTAAAACCTCCCGTTTTTTTTTTTCCTAGACGGTCCACAGAAGGGCACAGGTTTGGCCCCCCTTTTGTTCCCTTTTTAAAAATTTTTAAATTTCAAAAAAGGCAGGCAGCCAAAAAGACACACACACACACAGCTTGGGAAAAATCATTGTTTTTTTGGGGGAGAAGGGTTTCATATAATTCTTATTACAATTTTAAAAAAAAGCTCTAAAAAACTTCCAGAGTCTTATTAAATTTTATCGCCTTTTTAAAAAAATAAAGAATGGAAAAAAAAAAATTTTCCCGGGAAAGGGCTACCCTGAATAGCTTCCCATAAAGAAAACTATTTTTAAAAAATAATTTTTTATAAAAAATTTGGGGCAGGGCGGTGGAATCGAACCGGGGAAGGGGGGGGACTGGCCCCTTTGGGGGGAAAATTTGCCCCCCAAAGGGGAAAAAAGTTTCTCTCGCCCAAAAAACATTTTACACACTTCAAGTAAATTTAATATTAAAAAAAAAAAAAGTTGGCCCTTAAATAAACTCAAAATTATTTTTTATGGTTTTTTTAAAAATTTTTTTAAAAAATTAAAAAGGGGAAGACCACACCCTATAGCTTCTAGAATAATGTAAATGTAAGAAAAAAATCAGTTTAAAAGCGTTCTTTAAAAGGGGGGTAGAAAGGGGATAGCAAGTTTTTTATAAAAGTTTTTTTTTAGAATTGAAATTTTTTTGGCCAAAAAAAATCAAATATTTCTTTCCCGTAGCAACATTTGATTTAGTTTTCTGCACATTCTAATTTTCGACAGATCTTTGAATTTCTTTCAAGGGGTTTCCCGGAATTTTGTCAAAATTTTTAAATAAAAGAAAAAGTTTTGACAAAAATTCCCGGACACTCAGACAAAATATTTAAGAACTGTTAAATTACATGGCCAAAAACTAAACTCATGGGGTTTCTACGGGGAAAATTAATTTTTTTTATTTTGGCCAAAAACTTTTCAATTCATAAAAACTGTAAAAATTTCCGCGCACCCTTCTGCCTCACCTTTAAAATTTCCCAGGGTCATCTAAATAAATAAATCGAGGCAAGGCCCCTCAAAATAAGTTTAAAATTTGGTTTTTAATTTTGAAGAATTTTCTTGCTATAAATTACTACTAATGGATTTTTTAAGCCTTTAATTTTTAAAAATTGGCCAGTGGAAGATCACCAAACAACTGTTAAAAAGGCATCTACTTAATTTTCGGGAATTAATATAAAAAAAAATTTTTGATAAGGAAATCTTTGGAAAAAGCTACATATATTTTTCCATTAAATAAATACACATTTTACAAAATACAATCCACCTTGGAAGCGTCTATCCCTTTGACATAATTTATAGCATTTGGGAAAAGGGAAATTTAAATTTTTAAAGCACATTTTAAAAAAAAAATGTGTTTTAAAAGGGAAACGAGTTTTGGGTAAGACAGAATTTGAAAAAAAAAACCTTTTCCACTGAGACCTTTTTCATCGCGGGAGGCTGTGTGTAAGTTGGAAAAAAGGGAAGTTGACAAAAAAATTAAAAATATAGATAACATTAAAAATTTTCAAATAAATTTTAATTTTTTATTGAGTATAGAAAAACATAATATATTACGATCAAACATTCTATAACAAACTTGCCAAAAAAACCAAACCAAACCCCTTTTGGGAAACCGCATGGGCTAAAACCCTTTTAAAGGGATCGGGTCTTTAAATTTAAAATGGACTGGGCCCCAGCCGGGAAAACTTGGGGTTCGCAAATTTGGGGTGGTTTGTTTACGAGGGTGGGATTTCAAAACACTTTTCACCCTTTTCCCCTTTACGCCCAAAATTTAGTTTCCCCTTCCTTTTAAATTGAAAACCCTTCCAAACCCCAACTAGTTAGCACATTTAATACCCAACATTAAAAAACCTAAAGGGTAGAAGGTTTTATGAAAAACAAATAAAATAAAACAAACAACCCAAAAAAAAAGGGAAAGATTTTTACAAAAAAAAAGAACACAACACAACACAAAAAATTTTAGCTAAAAAAATCACCTTTGGGTTTTTTAAGAAAAAGCCTACATCAGTTTACATTGGCAGGGTAAGGGGGTTTAACTTCTATGTGGGCGGCCGGGGGTTTAATCCTCGTCCCCGGGAAAAAAAATTTTATCGATTACCAAAACCCTTTTCCCTTTACCTCTGACAAGACATCTTTTGAATGTGAGGAAGCCCGGTCTCCCCCGTGGTTTGGATCCACGTAAACTGTAAATTTTCCCTTTATTTTTATTTCACAATTTACCCAACCAATTTCACATTTTGCGTAAGTCGTATAACCCAACGGGTAATAAGAAAAAACGGTGCTAATAATAATAAACCTTTTTAAAATTCCCGACTGTTATATGATTTTAATTCAATGGTTCCCCAAAACAAAGCTGGCCTATCGAAAATTTTTTTTTTGCGATATCAAACATCTTTCCCTAATTTAAATCATTTTTAAAATAGAAATAAGGGTTTAGAAGGGTTTTAAATGAAGGGTGCCCTACAATTGAAAAAAAATATGGAAAAAAAAATATTTATAAATTTCGACCACAGTTTTTTTTTATTTTAAGATTTTTTAAACGTAAAATTTATGAACAACATTTTTTATTTTTCTACAAACTAAAAATAAGTCAAAAGCAAAAACATCACCCATTTTTCCGCCGATAATAACTAAAACCCAAAGAAAAAAACTTCAATCATGCCTGGGTTTGAAAACCCCTGATCCCCAGGCAGTTTGGCAAAAAGCGTTTCCTACCGGCTTTTAAAGTGTACAACTTCCCTTAAAAATTTGGGCTGAAATTCCAAAACTTAACTTGATTACCAATGAAAAACAAGATGTAATGAAACCCTTAAGACTGTTTTTCCCAAAATTTTAAAAAAAAAACGGGATCCTTTTGGTAAAATTACAAAGTCAAGGAAAATATATTTAAAAAAATTTTAAAATTTTTTCTAGGCCCTTTTTAAACTAGGGAAAATAAAATTTTTTTTTTTTATTAAATTAATGTAAAATTTAATACAAATTTGTACATGTACTAAAAATTTGTTTTGGGCGAAGGTTTGGTTGGGATTGTCCTAGTCTAGAGTAAAACCCTTTTCAATGTTACCAAAAAATTCAACTGCTAAAATCACTCGAGAACATGCGGTCGAAGTCGTGACATATTGGGCCCACCACTTCAAAATGCCAAAAACGTTTCAAAGGGGGAAAAGGGGGCCCTTTTAAAACCCCAAAATATATATTTTTTTTTATATAAAATAAATTTTAACGATTTTTTTTAATCAAATAATTAAAACCCCTTTTTTAAAAAAAAAATATATTTTAAAAAATCTTAGTCGACCCGTTTTCATGTTTTGGGTAAAAAATTTTTTTAAAAGGGGGTTTTAAAAATTTTTAAAATTTTTTTTTTTAAAAATTTGTGTTAAAACAGGGCCCAAAATTTAGACTTTTAAAAAAGTTTTTTTACTATTACTACAACGGGCCCCTAAAATTAAAAAGGGGTTTTTTTCCCGCACGGGGAAACAAGAAATTTTGGGCTTTTAAAAAAGATGGGCTCGTTAAAACGGGGCATGGGGCCTAATGGAAAATTTAAAAACTTTTATCAAAATTTAAAAACTCAAAACATTTTTTTTCCTAGGTTAATTAAATTTTTCTAGGAAAGGATTTAATTTAATTGGGATAAAATAAATATTTTTATTTCTTTAAAAAAGATATGTTCGTTTAGAACTACAAAATGGCAACTTTACTTAGGGGGTAGAAAAAAGGACCACGCCCGGGCCGAGAAACCCTTTTTTAAAAAAAAGACAACCAATCCCGCCCTGTAAGAACCCCAAAAAAGCAAACAAGAGACAATCCGTTTTACTAAATTTTTTTCTTTCTTTTAAAAGCCCGTCCCTCCCAAGATAATTTTAAAAATACCTTTTTGGTGCTTGAGAGTGTTTTCTTTGAAGAAAGAATGACCGAGTTTAAAAAAGGACAGGGGAAAATTTTCAGTTTACCGAGTATTTCCTCTCAAAACTGGAATTACTTGTCTCTGACAAATTTAATTTTAAGCTCCACCTCCCTCCACACGGGGACGGGGTGCGCAACTTTAGACCTTTCAAATTGGGGCTTTCCCGAAAAAATCCTCTTAAGGCCGTGGGCCACCCCTTTAAAAAGCACGGGTTTTAAAACAAAAAATTTAAAACAAAATATATTAATAAATCAACATTTGTTTTTTTTTATTTATTTTATAAAAAATCTGGGCACTTTTATAATTCTTAAAGGGAAAAATTTAAACCATGCTAAAAAAGTTTAAAAAAAATATTTCAATTTAAAATTTTTTCCAATTTTAATGCATTTTAAATGGGAAAACAAAAATTTTTAATGGAAATTTAATTTTTTTTCCTTTTTTAAATTTAAGCTAAGTTGGGTTTTTTTAAAAACATATTAATTTTTAAAGAATAATTTCCTTTTTTTTTTCAAAACCTATTTTTAAATTTTGGGTTTTTTTTCAATAATCACGACATATTTAGCTCTAACGACTCCCAAGTCGACTCTCTAGGGCAAAATACATGGTTTTAAATACAACTTTTTCCCCTTCAACAGTTGTCATGCTTGGGTAATAGGTCCTTTTGTTTTGATCATACCCTTTTACAAGCAATATCATTTTGCAACGTTGGCTAAACCCGCTGTATCGGGAAAGCAGGCGGGAATGGGGGGTTAAAAAATCTCTGTTACCTTCTTGAGCAAAGAAAAATAAACCATGTACGTTTGGATAAAAGGGCCAATGTCCAATTAAAGAAAATTTGCTAAAATTTAAAAATAAAAAAATTAAACAACTTAATATATTTAGTAACTAAAAAACCCCAAAAATCTTTCCTGCTGTGTGAATAAAAAATAGTTGGCCCTAAATTACTTCAATGAGAGTTTTTACTCTAGTGATACATTTTTTTTCAAAGAAAAAGCCCCCATGCTTCTCCATACACAAAGTTTTTTGACATTAGCCCATTTAACCCGAACAGTAAAACATTAAAATTCTTTACTCTTTCTAAATTCTTTCTTTATTTTTTCATTTTTTAGCACTACACGTTGTAATAATAAGTTTTTAATATTCCCAAATAAAAAGAAAAATCCGTAAAATTTTTAATTTTTTAAAAACCCCTAAAATAATAAATTAAAAAAAAACATTTCCTGCTCAAATCAAACATAGTTAAATTTTTAAAAAAAGTTTGGTCT
This sequence comes from Timema cristinae, assembly GCA_039000515.1. Classification (NCBI taxonomy): domain Eukaryota; kingdom Metazoa; phylum Arthropoda; class Insecta; order Phasmatodea; family Timematidae; genus Timema; species Timema cristinae. The sequence continues at coordinate 21,258 of JBCFYV010009981.1, forward strand.
AAATGAAAATTTTGGGGACTTTCTCAGTATAATTTTAAAATACTATTTTTTTTTTTTACGGTCTAGGAATTTTACCTCATTGGGCTTTTGGAAAAAATTTTTTTTCCCAAAAAAATTTAAAGAACGAATTTTTTGGGATCAAGATGTTTAAAATGTTAATTTTTTTTTTATTTGCGTGTTAAATGGATTACTTTTAATTTTAACCCCGTTGGGATTTTCGCAGTTTTTGCCTCGTTTTGGAAGAAATGTATCAATCCCCCAACAATAATACCCACGGTGATTACTTTTTTTATAATTTAACCCTATGTGAAACCTTTTTTGCTTTCCCCAACAAAATTTCCAAAGGGTGTTTAAAAAATTTTTAGGTTGGGGAAGTTTTACAAAAAATTATTTTTTAAAACCTTTTTAAAAACAAGTTTTTGAAGAAAAAGGGGGCCCAAAAAAAAATCAAAGAAATAATTTATTTAAATTTTTCTTTTTTTAGTTTAAAAATAAATTTTTTTTAATTGGGGGGGGGGGGGGGGGGATCATATTTCTGGCGCTTTGGGTTCTGTATCAAAATAATTTAAACAATTTGGGTGAGCAGCGGAAAACTATTTTTTTTCTTTTAGAAATAATATCAAAATTTTAAAAACAAATAAATACTTCTTATAAACCCTTTCCCCATTAATTCTGATATTTTAAGAAATTTTTTTTTAAAAAAAGCCCTTTGCTGAAAGTAAATGTTACTAACACTCTGTAACGCACCTTTTTGTTTTGTTCAAAAACTCTTTTGCCGGCCGAGTTCGGGAACACGGGTAGTACTAAGTAATTTCAACCCCAACAGGGAATTTGAACTAGTCCCAAATTTTTTGACTGATTTAATTTTTCGCACCAGTGCTCATCCCTAGCACTTTACAAATGACCACGAAATGAAACGGAAGAAAAGTAAATATGTATTTAAAAACCCCCTTAAAAAAAATGAACTTTGTGTTCCCCATGCCATAAATTAATTTAAATAAGTATTTTGAAACCCACCGCCTCTTTTTGGAAAGGGCAGATTTTTCTTTGGGTTCAGATTAAATGAAATCCCAATTTTGATCCCCAGTAAAACCCCTAAATTTTGTCTGTGAAGCGTGTGCTGAAACGGGAAACCAAAAAAAAAAACCCCGTGAGGAAAAAATGAGGGGAAAAAATTTAATGAATAATAGCGCCCACAGTCTTGGGAAAAAAAGAGAAAAGAAGTTTTGGAGGGCTCGTTTTTGCTAAACCCAATGGCACCCCCACTTTAAAAAAGTTTGGCCCTACTTTGCCCAAAATACGGCAGCCCCCTCGATTGGTATAGCCTTCTTTTCAGGGGACACCATAGGATATTAAATCAAGTTTTAAAATCTACCAATAGGAAAAAAAATTTTTTCCCCAAAAAAATTTATTTCTGGAAAATTTTTAAAATCCTATAGAGTTTTTGGGAAAAAGTAAACACCCCTAATTTAAAAAAACAATACCCACTTCATGGTGAGTGGGGCTAAGGTGGCACTAGTTTTTTAAAATTTGGGCCCCTGATAGCGGGGCAAATTGGGTGCAAATCCTGGTCGAGTTTTATTTGGGGTAAAATTTTTTCCCCAAATTTTTTCCCATTTTTCCAAAATAAAAATTCTGGTTATAACCAAAAAAAAAGCTTCCCTTTTCCCCATTTACCACCCAATTTGATTTTCATAAATGCTTTTAACAGAACAGGTAGTATACGTGGGAAAATCATAATAAAAATAAAAGATAAATTTTTAAAATCAAAAATTTTTTAATTCGAAATGAAACTGCCCCTTTTTAAAAATGTTTTTTGCCACCTTGGCCCCTTTAAATTTTTTAAAAAAAAACCCCAAACACCCGTGGCCAAATTTAGGGACCCTTAAAATTTTAGTTATTTTTTTTTACCTTCTTACCAAAAAACTCCCAAAAAAATTTGGGACGACAAAATCGAAACTACATACTCAATCGTATAATTTATTTTTTTATATTAGTGACAAAACCTTTAAAAATAATTATCCTAATTTTACCTTAAATAAAATTTTTTCTATAAATAAATTTTACATTTTATTTATCCCTAAACCCCCACCAGGGAAAAATTTTTTTGGAAAAAAAAATTTTAATAGTGGTACAACAGCATTAAAAAAGGGGTTTACGTGACACTTTGAAAATGCTAATTACTCAAAAGGGACGGGTACAAAAATTTTCTTTTTGGGACAAAAAGGTTTCAGGAAAAAGTACAAAAAATTTGGGGAAGAAAAAATTCAAAAATGGTACAACAGCATTAACCTAGATCACCACTTTGATGTTCCCAATTTCTCAAAATGGTTACGGGGACCCAAAATTATTTGTGTTTCAAAACGGGACAAAAAATAAATACAAAACTTTGGCAACAAAAAATTCAAAAGGGACAACAGCATTAAAACCCGGGGGTCACCACTTTAAAATCAAAATTTCTGAAAAAGAGTACGGGGGACAAAAAATTTTTCTTGTGGTACAAAACGGTACTGAAATATTACAAAACTTTGGCATCAAAAAAAGTTCAAAAACAAAAGGGTACAAAACCGGGTTTTCCTGGAGTACTGGAGTACTCACTTTTATATGCAAAAACCTTTTAAAAAAGGTACGGGGAAAATACTTTTTCTTTCGGTACAAAACGGTTTCAAAACTATTACAAAACTTTGGCCCTCAAAAAAAATTCAAAAACAAAAGGGGGGACAACCGCATTTACCGGAGTACTTTGGGGTACTCACTTTTTATATGCTAATTAAATTAAAACGGGTACGGGTTTCAAACTTTTTCTTTCTGGAAAAAAAACGGTACAAAAGTACAAAACCCTTTGGGCATCAAAAAAAATTTAAAAGTTTTACAACCATTAACCTGTAAATCACCAAATTTATATCTAAAATTTAATGAAAATGAGTAAAGGGGGCAAAAAATTATTTGTGTTACAAAACGGTAAAAAAAACTATTACAAAACCTTTTTGGGAACAAAAAAAATTCAAAATCAAAAGGGGGACAACCGCATTTTCCTGGGGTACGTGGGTACCCCACTTTGATAAGCTAATTAAATCCCAAAAAGGGGACGGGTAAAAATACTTTTTTTTTTTCTGGGTACAAAACGGTTTCAAAACTTTGTACAAAACTTTTTACATCAAAAAAAAATTCAAAAATTTAAAAAAAATAAAAAAAGCATTAACCCCTTTAGTCACCACTTTGGGAAAGCTAATTTCTCAAAATGGGTACGGATACAAAACTTTGGCACAAAAAAAGTCAAAATCAAAAGGGGTACAACTGCATTAACCTAGAGTCACCACTTTGGATATGCAAATTACTCAAAACGGTACGGGTACAAAATTGAACAAAACTAGAAACAAAACTTTGGGCATCAAAAGGTTCTAAATTCAAAAGTGGTACTACAGGTTAATGGACGTCTAGCTGACTGGAATGAATAAGTAATTTTTCTGCTCGAGAGTGTTATTGTATCTTGACGTTATGTCTCCCCACGTTTAGTCAAATTTGGGTCGCCTACACACTTTACGGTCCGGCACTACACTTCTTATCTCTCTCAATTCTTGGAAAAAAAGTTGCTTTCTTGCCCTTTACTGATTCCCGGGTCGTGGTCGCCAGTCCCCCAATTGTTTAAACAAACCAGTATTCGCCAACCGATGGCTGGAATCCCCCAGTTTGTATAACGTTAGCAACCCCCATCTATTTTAGTGCTGAAAGGCTCAACACGCCGCCGGGAAGGGTAGGCAGGGCCTTAAAAGGGTACACAAACGCGCGTGCGCGCGCGCACACACACACACACACCCTCCACCCACTTACGCTAGCGTTGTTTCCTCCATTCAAGGGGAATGTTGGTAGCTTCCCTTTAAAAAATTCATCCGCTTCAACCCTTATTCTTAGATTATTACTACGATTTGCGAATAGTCCAAACAGCACTGGGGGCACGTAGCTCTATAATCAAGAATACGCTACTAATATTTGGGTCGCCATAAGAATTAACATTATGTGAACTAAAAGTTACTCACTCTGCTTTTTTTGTTCATATGTTAAACGGCCAGCTGTCCCTTTTGACAGATGGGGTCAAGTTTAGAAACCCTAAAATAAAATGTACCCTTTATCAATATTTGCTAACATTCATTTTTGTTTTTATTTCCTATTAAAAGCAGTGGTTTTCAACCCTTTTTTATCCCGGTTACTCACTCCCTCATGTGTAAATACTTAAACCAAGTACCCCCTTAATAGATTTTTTTAAATAAATAAATTTGATCTTTTTTAGGAGCCTGTATTACAACCCGTTTGGTTAAGACGCAAATGTACTAAAACGCAAAATGTTTTAAGGATGCGGAAGTCTTAACTAAGCAAAACGTACCCGCATTTGTATGCCCGGGAGAGTTGGAAAACAATTTTGTTAGTTTAATTTAATCAAGAATAGTTCATATTTTCTCGCTTTTTAAAGGCATAAATTTATTTGCGCTTGGGCATAAAATGGAGAAAACTTTAATGAGAATACAAAATTCATATTTGAATGAAATTACATAAAAAACACATAACTAATAAAAGGTCCTGGACTTGTTTCAGAGAATTTTTTTTAAATATTACCTCAAATTAGATTAACTTACTAGACGTTCGCGAACCCCTAATAAATATGTCGCATACCCCAGGTTTAAAACCACTTATTTAAAGGTTTTTTCCCATTGGTGATTTGATTATCCTCCAACACTTCTTATTATTAAAGTTTACCAGTTCTAAAATAAAAATGGCCCCCCTAAACGAATATGTTTTTATTTATACTACCGGTTTCTCATGTAAAGAAAATTTGAAAATGTGGCAGCGAATAAGACAAAAAAAGCTTATGTTTTATTTTTTGTAATATGAGAACCTGGCTATATTCCAATTGTAGATGCTAAAATGAATGTATTACTAAAATATTTGCACACGGACTAAACATCATCACCTCATATAGTCTAGTTTGCCGTTAATCGGTGAGTCGGGCTTGAATCTCGAACGGGTTTATCGAGATTTCCTCGCTAAAATTGTCCCCCTCCCCCCTCCAATCTTCACACGATTGTTGTTACATTTAAATCAAAAAATACCTTTTTCATATTTAGCTTATTTGGCAGTTGAAAGCGGATTACCCGGACGTGTATTAAGAGCGGTGGGGAAAACACGGGTTATATGTGTTTGTCTTTGTAGCCAGATTACCTGTGGTATGTTAGTGTGTTGCTGTCTTGATTTGTCGGCCTGTATGTAAGTCGTGGATGATACAACAACGCGTGTTGTAAAACAACTATACCACAACATTAGCACTATGTTATCGTCACATAGTCAGGAGGCTGGGTTCGATCCCGACCACAGGCTTTGAGAGAGTGCATTTACCCACATACGCAACACACACACCACCTTATTTTTCCCCTACCATATTTTCGCCCTTTTTTCTCCGGCACATCCCTTACTTTCTTTTTATTGTTTTACCTTATCCTTTTCAATACTTTTATTTTATTCTTTTTCTCCCTATTTTTTACTAAGCTTACTTTTTTCCTCCTACTCTCCTCTCCCCCCGAAAATATTTTCGCTCTTAATCCTATTTTTCCCGACTCTATTTATCCCTGACTTTATTTTCCCTGACTCTATTTTCCTCCATCTATATTTTCTCCTGATTCTATTTTTCCCCGACTCTATTTTCCCTCTTGACTCAATTTTCCCCTGACTATTTTCCCTCTGATTCTGTTTTCTCCTTATTTTATCTCCCCCCCCCTTTTAAATCCCCTCTTTTTTTTCTACCCCTCCGTATAGGCTTTATTCAAGAACGAAGATA
>JBCFYV010009982.1:0-30372 GCA_039000515.1 Timema cristinae
TTTAGCTCGCAAATTAAATTTTTCCGAAGAGATTATTTGTAAATGAATGAAAAAAAAAGAGCTTGAAGAAAATTTCTCTTTAAACCGCCAGGAATTTTTCTTACTTCTAACAGAGAGTTAGAAAATAAAAGTATTTTAATGGAAAAATTAAGGGAAATTTTTAAAACCCAAAATTTAAATGAAAACCCCGATGAAAAGGTTAGAAAATTTTCTGCACATTGTTTTCCCCCGGGCCGAAAAACGAGTACCCTAAGCAAGAATAAAAGACTTCTTTGGGTTGTGAAGATATTCAGCAGCGTTTCTCTTAGTAGCAGGGGGCGCAAAGGGCTTTGACACTTAAAAATAATTTAAAATTATCCTTTACCATATTTAAACTTTGCATAAGGGGCTACAAGATCGACTGCAGTCCGGGAAATACTAAATGTGTAATTGAGAAGGCACGGCACACTCTTCCATGATCCGTGGGCTGTTTCATGTGGTTTGACTTGTAGCAGTGGAAATCAGCTGTTTTATGTTTTGTGATAGCTTTTGGTGAATTTTTAAACGCGTGTGTAATTTTTTGGCTCCTGCGAAATTTTTCTTGCTAAAGAAAGAATTAAGAACACTTGAGATATTAAACAACAAATATATTGTTTAATTACAATTTTTTTGGGAAAGGGGAGACCTTTCGTAGCCCTTCAAGTAGTTCCCACATAACCTTACGAGATCGTTAAAAAAACTCTCTCCCGGGGAATAACTTTGATCCCCGTTTAAATTTTTAAATTTCCTAATGAATTTACGTGACTATAATATTTATGTAATTAAAATTTTTATTATGTTTAAAAGGGGTTTTGTAGCTGTCTCCCCCTTTTTAAAAATTTGGATATGTAAAGTTGAAAAATTCATTAATAATTTAAAAAATTTAAATATTTGGAGCTTGCCGTAAAAGTAAAAATTTTTTTTGGAATGTGTTGGTGGTGTTTGGAGGGATTTGTATTCACGTTGATTAAGTTTTTTTAGTTGGGTGTTGGGGGGTATGTAGTCCCCCTTTTTTTTCCCCAGACAACCCCATTTGCCAGGATAAATGTTGTTGAGCAGATATACCAAAATAGTCCGAGGATCCTTCCCAAAGGATATAATATTTGTACAATTTGTTTCTTAAATTATAGATTTTTTTTTTCCAATTCTGTGAGTAAAATTCATTCCCCCTTTAAATTTTTTCTTGACATTTTATTAAAAATAACCTATAAAGTACATTATTCAAAAAACGGAAAAACAAAAAATAATGTTTTTTTGGGAAATCTTTGCAGAAACCCACTAAAAATTTTTATTAGTGAAAAATTATTTAATTCTACCAAATTCGTATAGCTATTTTACAAAAATTTAGGAAAACCCTTTTTAAATCATTAAATATTTTATGCCCTTTGGAAACCCAAGGTCGGCGCCCTTTTGGGGGGCCCTTTCCAACTCGGGTTACTTGGAAGATACAAAGTTTTTCCGAATACTTCGAAATGTACGCTAAATACAAATAATTGATTTTTTTAGAAAAGAAAATTAAATTTTTAATACAAAAAAAAATGTAAATAATTTAAACTTTGTGTGTTGAGAGCACATAAGTTGCGGCAACTTGCATAACTTTTTAAATTTGAATCCAATTTTGATATTGAATATTTTTTCCCAAAAAGCAAACTTGATCATTTAAAATTTTTTTTAAATATTTTTTTAAAGGGGTTTAAACATTTTACGTAGAAACTTTTCAATTTTTTTAAACTGTATTTAGCTAGTACAATGCACGGTATTTCTAGCTAAGGGCCCCGGTTTTGATCCCAAAAATTCGCTAATTTAACTTTAGTAAACCGTTTATGTACGCATATGAAAAGTAGTTGTCAGCGAGTGCTTATTAATCCTTGTTTTCATAAATTAGATTTAAAACCCCCTTAAAAATATTTTTACTAATAATTTTGATGTGGGTTTAAATTCTAGTTGCAAATTTTTTTTAAGACTCAGGAAAAAAAAAAAATTTAAAATTCCAATGTCCTTGGACAGTTTCAAGGTATTATGTTTCCTGTAAAGCAAAACAATGATTATGCTGATTGCTGAATTTTGGGGTTTTTCAACATTCCCTTTCTCTCTCTTGGCTTGATGGGTATGGGGGGGGTTGCCACCCCTATCTTGAATAAAACTAAATTTTATGTAACTAAAACCAAATTTATGGGCCCCAGAATAGGTTACTGTTTTAAAAAAAATTAATTTTTAAATTTCAACAAAACTTTAAAATTGTTTTTTTTTTAAAACAAATTTTTTCAAAAATGTGTTTTTTGGAATTTTAAAAAATTTTTGCATAAAAAAATATTATATAATTCAATACAATTTAGAAAAGTGTCCCACAGTCAAATAAAAAAAAAAAAAAAAATGTTCATAAAGGGGTTTATCTAAATTTCGGTGCAAATCGGCACTTTTACGTGTTTTTGTAGCTATGCACCGCCCCCTTTAAAAGAATCTTTTTTAATGGGTGTGAGATAAAACATGAAAAACCCCCGGGGCTCAACAGAGAACGACAAATCAGAAACGCTGGTTTTAAAGGGAATCAAAACAGAAGGATATAATTTTTAACAATTTTTGTGACAAAATACTTTTTTTTTTGTGGTTTTTTTTTGTTTTTGAAACTTTTTCCTGTTTTAAATTTCATTACTCTTCTGTTGTAATTGCTTATTAATTGAAAAAAAAAGAACCCTTGCTCTGAAACTAAGCGGTTTTTGAATACATTTTTTTTTATCGGTTTAGTGATGGGAAGACATCCCCCAATATATGACACCAATTAATTTACATCCCGTGGTATAAAAGAAAAAGTTTTAAATAGAGAATTTTTATATTATTATTCACTACAAAACAAAAAAACAAGAATTATTGCTGGTTTTTATTCCTGGTTTAATCCCGGGGTAAAATTTTCCTCTTTACGAGGCTTGTACACCCCTTTTTTAAAAAGGGGTATCAATTTGCAAATCTCTTTGGGATACACCTTCGCTGCCCAAAAGTATCTTTGGACTGAAATGGAATAATGGACTCAGGAGGACAAATAATGATTTTCTTTTAGGGGCCAGGATTTTACTAACCGTCTGGGTCATCTCTGGTAAAAAACTGAAACATTCATGGGGAACAATAGAAGACTTATAATTATTTTTATTATTTAAACGGTTGGGCGCTTCAATGAGCGGAGTTTTTTTACTAACTCCACAAGGGGCCTCATTCCGTGTGTGAGTGTTGTGTTATGTGTGGGTTTGCCAAACCAAAAGCCCTTTTGATTTAATTTTAAATTTAAAATCCAGGCAGTGAGGATAATTTTGCAAAATGTTCCCCTCTTTTTTTGGTCCGCAAAGGGGTTATTTTGGGGTTCTAAGACCAAGGGAAATCAAGTTTTCTTTTTCTGTCTCAAAGTTAATGAGGGGGAATAAAGAGGTTTGTTTAGGAAAAGGGGGTATCCAGATTCAAGTGGAAAATTTGTACCAATAGTCAAGTGCTTCGTTGGGGATGACATCCTCACCAAAAATTTTCTGCTCTGCTCTTCCGAGTGGCCGCGAAGCCTACTCGAAAAAAGTATCTTTGAAGAGCTCCTCAAAGCTTTAAATCTGAGGTATCAAAATCGTTAGACTGTTAGCTGGAATCTCGGAAAATAATTAACCAAATTGAGTCTCTATGACTCTAAGATCCGACGCTATAAAGCATAAACTAAAATCAATAATGGGGATGAGGTCCAAAATGACGGCGTGTTCCCCAGGTGAGAATTTTGGGCTCTTTTGTATGTTTTTCAAAGTTATCCATAAATGGTCCCCAATTTTCAGCATGTTTACAATTTTTTCCTACTTTGGCCAAATAGTGCATATTATGCCTGTGCTATTTTTGGGGTTTGGGAGTAGCGAGCCACTTAGCCTTCCCCCCCCGGGGGAAGCCCCAAAGATCCTCATAATAACTGCACCTGAAAATAATTTCACACTTTTAAGGTATGTTTGGGTTAAAATATCGAAACCCTTTTTTCATTTATTTTCTTAAACAAAAATAATGTATTCTTCTGGTCCTAGTTTTAATATTATTTTCTTCTTGAATTTAATGTTATATACTACTGCTATAATACTTTATTTATCATCTATTTATAATTTTCATTACCGTAACTAAATGCATAAACAAAAATAATTAGAAAGACAAAACTTCATAAATAAACATGCCACAACAAACTATAAACTAAACAAAGATGAATACATTGATAGTCCTAGTTCAAATAAAACACGCTGAATATATATATACATATATCTAGCTCACAAAAATACATAACTGACCAAATAAACCCGGCCCAAGTGGAAAATATTGTTTTTGTTTATCGTAAGGAATATATTTTAATCTATAATACTTCCTCTCTACCACGATTACTCTAAGACTACTTGACCTCAGGGCAGGGGTGGCGGAACGTAATTTGTCTAAGGGGGCAGAGGGCAAGCAAAAAAATTCAATATAGGTACTTGCCTTGCAATAACCCCCCTCCCCCGCAACCCTAGTATCATTTTTTTAAATGAATATACCTAAAAACTATTTGAAGTGGTCGTCTAAATATATATTGAATTTCACAACAAAATAAAATCGTAATATTAACTAAAATTGTATTATTATTTTTATTACTATCGTACTCAGCCGTTCTGGAGTTGCCTAAAGTTCAACAATAATATTTGGATACTTCAATAAAACCTCGTGATAAGAAAAATTTATGAGTTCAATTTTCCTGTCAAATTTTTACCAAAGTATATTTCAATTAAATCATGAACGAGCAATGTTACACAGCAATAAAATAAAAAATATTAGAAATATATATATTTAATTTTATTTGACAAACAAAATTTTAATATTACTCTAGTTAGAGATCTTGTACAATTTAAAACTAGTCATAATAGAAACATAGTTTTAGTCAAATATTTATACTACAGTAACTAGGCCTATAACTAGATTAAAATATGTTTTTACATTGTCACAAATAAAGTTTTGAATAATCATAAATAGACAAGGCCACAGAGAAGGAAACAACAGAGCCACAGCCCCTAGGTTAAATGTGTTGCACTCCTTTTCGAGGCTTTACTCCTTCAACGTTGGGATCGCTAGGTGCGACCCCCAGTGACTACACAGTGCAATCAAGTGAGCATTTTGTAAACAACTCACTTTAAACTCAAATGTACTAGAAGGCAGATACAAAATATGAGCTCCTGTCGGCTGGCGGTCACCGGGAAAGCTTCATGTAGCACCCTCCCCCCTCTCCCGTCTCTAACCCCACCCCTCGTCCTAAGTACCCTAACCCTGCCACACAAATATGTCTACTCTTACTGCTCATTACAAAGAAAACTTGAAACACAATGGAACTTTTTTTTTTGTTAACTAAGAGACTGGCTGTCAAACTACAATTATTTATTAAGGAGCACTGAGAAGAATTGCAGACGTTTTAAATAACTAATTATTTAAGGTGTTAGATATTTTTTTATATTGTTTTCATCAAAATGAGGATGAAAGTTCTGACCAGTTAGATAGTTTAAATTTTAACTATAAAGTGTGTTTTAAATATGTGATATCTTATAAAGAACCGTATAAAACAATCCCACAAATTGTGGCCCTATCAATATAAAGATAATGCAGACAAACGGGTCGGTCAGCTATGTCTCGCGGGCCGTTTGTTTGTGAATCCTTCTTATCATTTGACCTTAAAAGGTGTTCTCTCTGTTAATAAAAGTTAAATCAGTTTGAAATTTTAATTAATCATATAGGGCCCATACGTATAGATAAAATTATGTATAGTTTATTGAAGCCATTATTCAACATATTATATACGAGTACACTACACTCTATTTATCTTAAAAGTTAGTAAGCTTTCTTTTATTAATTACTAGCAATCCTGCGCTGCGTTGTCCGTGACCCCTTGTGGCATAGGAATTATATAGACATCCTCCCCCCCATGGTGCCAGTATTTCTGAAACGTAATTCTAAAATAAAATATTTTCTTCAAAAATTTGTTTAAAATATCATAACTAAAAGTTTATTGAAAATTTAAAAAATCCTGCTTCGAGGTGCTATCGGACCACCTTCCGTCCACCTATGTTAAAAAGTTCAGATCTCTGCGTGAGTAGATTTGGCTATCATCGCACACAAACAAAACACTTCCTTTTATTATCATAAACTTTTGATGTAACATTTGGGGCTTATAAAATACGGCTGTAGGCTATTTAGTCCATTAAAGTATTGATATCACCTTTTTGGGTAAACCGATTGTTGGCTACATAGATATTATTTTTTTTGCGTGGGATTAATAAATAGATAGGCTCTCAAATTTTTTTTCCCTATTTTTCTATCAAATATTTTGTTATTAAATGAATGGTTTTTAAATAGGAGCTAACGAGTATGTAACTATACACATACAATTTTTAACGTTTTTTTTCATCAAAAATTTAAGATTATATACCTATTGGTTTTCCCGTTCGATCTTTTAAATATGTTGTGGCTATCTTGCATACAAGTTTGAACGGAAGTTTCACGGAAAACTCTGCATGAATAATTAATAAAGTTTTATGCCAAAAATGGAGTCAGGGTTTATGATTATAAAATTTTTCAAAGGGGCTTTATCTCAATAAAGGGCATGATTGACTTAGGGAATCTCAAATTCTCTACAGATATGTTCACCCCACATACCCTAGAAACATTTATTAGGCAATTTCCTTATTTTGCCACACAATGAAGGTTTTGTACATATATGTTAGGAAAAGGTATGAGAAAATAAGGATAAAATAGCCTCATTGGCTTTAACAATGCAAAAGCACAAATTTTTTTTGCACAAAGCCACATCCTTAAAGTTATAATCCACAAACACTTGTTGTGGACTGTAAAGGAGAATTTTCATGTTTAGGGAAACGACGCAGGGGAAAATATGGAACATATTCACCAATAATCTGATCTTGTTGAGTGGAACTTTGGAGAGTTGAGTACTTGTAACTTTAAGCTCATTTTTTATCCAATTTAAATATATAAATAACCTGTGTTTTGACATAAATTTTTATGAATCTAGACTTTTGTCTCAAAAATTAATATTTGTAGCGTGTTTCATTTTGAAACCGTTGAAATTTAAAATAATTATTTTTTAAGTAGTTTTAATGTTGTGTGATTGTTACAAACAAACAGTGTTTGGCTTAAGCTTTAGGTTAACAACTTTGGCTTATAAATGTAGTAGGCTTGGATAGGAGGTATGTTTTAAAAAAACACTCTAGGTGTTAAATTGTGTAAAAGCTCAAAGTATGTACCGGTTTCTCTACCTAAGCTCTTATAAGAATATGAATATAGTTGATAAGTAAAAATAAATAAAATATTCATATAATGGGCATTATGACTGTATAAATCAAAACTTACTAAATGGCAATGTAATATTTACTATTTTTGTTCTTAAATTGAGATTATTTCACTCCAATGTGTCATTGAGCCTCTAGTTGAAAGTAGTTTTAAGAATGTCTAAAATGTTCTTTTTCACCATTGAAGGCGTATAAAACTATATTTGTTTCTCATCTTTACGTAAATAGACACTTTTTACTTTCTCTCGACATCCTTTGAAAGGGAAAAGTTTTAAGAGTAAAAAAAAGTCAAATTTTGTAATTGTAACCTCCGAAGCAAAATGTTTTTTTTTTTACGATGCCGTTACCTGTGGTTTATTATCTAGGGCCTAGAGCCGACACATTTTACTTGATCAGGCTAAACTTTGTATTATGGTTTTATTAAAGGTTTCCCTAGGGAGTTTTGGAGTTTGATTTTAACCCCGAATTGAGAGTAGGTTACTAAAGATAAAAAGAAAGAAAAGCTATCGCAAATTCCACTGAAAGATTTTTATTTAAATTTCTATTGGGCATTTTTTATTTTTAAAAAACAAATAATATACATTTACGGCCCTAGGTGGATAGTGCGTCATGAAGGTAGTGGGATGGGGTTTTGGGATGGCGGTATACGTGCATATAGTTTTCAGGGGAGGTAGGGAAGTTAGGGTGAGGGCGGAGGGTGGTGTGGAAGTTGCTGATGTACGGAGGCGAGGGGAGCGACTGGCTTTGGAGGGTTTTTTCTCTCTCTTACCTCTCAGATGTGGGAAGGGTTGTAGGTATAGGCGCTTATAGCTACATATAGTTTTCAGGGCAGTAGGGGTGAGAGGGGTGATGGGGGGAATGACATAATAGGTGGAGTGGGAAGGGTTGTGGGTCCCGGTTCTCGTATATAGGTTTGAGGGCAGGGGGTTGGGGGGGGGCGGGGGAGGCGCTCGAGGTGTGCACGCGGAAGGCTACGCGAGCTCTCGGGTTAAGGGTGTCTGACTTCTGGGTCCGGGATTCAATCCTCGGTCCCGGCAAAGATTACCAAACCCTTCCGAGGAATGTCAGGTCTCCGGGCAACCCCCCTGATCTGCATACATTTAATAAGCTCCTTCCTATGAAGGAAACATACATATCTTCCTTATTATAAATGACCTTTTTTTTTGTCAGAACATAGTCTTAAAATGATATATTCCAAACTCTAGGTATTGTTACCTCTCAGAATATAATTTAAAAGGATACTCTTTTATTTCTATGTAATGTCTCTCCTCCCTCTCTCCTGATCTGCATACATATCTTCTTTATTATAAATGACCTTTTTTTTTTTGTCAGAAAATAGTCTTAAAAAGATTAATTCCAACTCTAGGTATTGTTACCTCTTAGAATATAATCTTAAATGGTTACTCTTTTATTTCTATGTAATTTCTCTCTCTCTCTCTTCCCTCTTTCATCTTTCTTAATAGGATCATGAACTTAAATAAATAGTACAGCCTCTTATTTAGCATGTATATTCTTAGATAATGATGATAATACACATATATATTCAGTACAAAGATTATTAAGAAAATTAAATTCTTTCTCTCGGAAAAAAATATAGTCTTTCACTGGGTGTATGCAATGATTATATAAAAAATCTCTTTCTCTAAAGTCTTACACATAGTTTTTTAGTCTTGGGTAAACACGTACATACTTCATAGAACGCGCGACACGCATGCGTGAGTACTTAACCACTTGATAGCTCGTACTTGTCTCCAACTAGATATATCAGTCCTCGCTGTGAAGCGTTTAAAGCGACTCCTGTACCTCGCGCGCCAAAGTTTTTTACCTGGAAGACGGACTCTGCCTATATAGTCTAGCGTTATGATGTTCTGGTCTAGTCCTCCGCTTCACTGACCTCTTCATCCCCTTCTAGACGAAGAACGTTGTAGGTTCGATACTTTTCAAGTTCGGAGATGAACTTGACCGATCGTGTTATCGCGCTCTATCGACCCAACACCGCAAAAAGGTTTTTCCCCCTGGGATTTGTGGCCCCCCTTTTGAGATGTAGACGGGACATGATGTGAACAGCGTTCGAGGATGACTCGTTCCCATTCAGGATTATGAACCCGAACGGGTTACGGAAAAGTCGCAGATATGTCCCCTTGTCAGCCGCCGCGGTGTTTTTCAAGCCCCCGTTCGAGATTAATTCGTTACCCCCACGGAAACCCCAAATGAAAACATTCAAATGTTTAGTATCTCACCCCGGGGCCCGCTTTATTGTCGGATGAGGGGAACACCCCCCTCCCTCCCTTTTTTAAACACTTATCCTCGCATCGATCACAAATTTTTGGTTGGTGGGTCAAACCCAAACCATTTGACGTATACTCTATTCGGAAAGTCTGACTATTTTCCCTTTAAGGTAAATACCCGGAAGAGTCTTTCTAGCCCCACTTTGAACCCTCCTTGATGGCTTCCCTTTCTATCTTCGGTAGGAAGGTCCCTGGGTTTAGTTCGCGCGTTTACGTATTTTTAAATAGTTTTGGTGACCAGTTGGGGTTTTTAAAACCTTTTCAAAACGCCCTTATATTGTGATGGAACTATATACACCTTTAATTGTCGGCTTTGGAACCCAATATCTTGGGGACGTTTATGGAAGTAGTAAAAGCCCCTCGTCTTGATTTTTTTAAGGCTTCATCTTTATGGGGGTTTTGTCCGTAGGGTTTGTTTTGTTCGTAAGGAATCGATCATACGACCCTTTTGTAGGTCTTTACCCCGTAAACCCTCCCCACATCATGTTTTGGAGTGCGATTAAATTTTTTTCCCAGCGTACTTGGGCGTTGTTATGTAGAAAGTGATTGATTCTTTTCTTCTGAGGTTTTGAATTTTCCACGTTGTAAAATCTGTCAATTATCCGTTTGGAGATGAGTAGGGAGGTAAATTTGCCGGTCATTTTGTCGAGGAGGAGACCCCATTGGGGGCGCTGAATTTTTCCCCGTTTGGTTTTGCGGTGGGCCCAAAGCCTCTTGGGAAATAACGTCGTTTGACGGTGAAAAAGGTATTAAAAACCCCTTTTATTCGATCGGGGTAGGGTATATTTACAGATGGGCCCCTAAAGGAGCTCGTTCAAGCTCGAAAGTAATTGTCTTGGGAAGGGCCCCTTGGGACGAGAATTTTCGCGCGAAATCCCCCACTTGGGTGGACAAATTGTGATAAAATACCAAAGAGATGAATGTCTTTTACGATGTTCGGCCTGCTTTTGTTCTCAATGATAGAAACGATCTGTTTCGTAAGCGGAAGACCGGTCCGGTAGATGGTAAAAAGGGTCGTAATCGCGCCCAATTGTTAGGAGTCCCAAGGTATTTCGATCCTCCCCTGGTTCATCTTGTAAAAACCCCTCGCCCCAAAGATCCTCCAAAAAAAGGGTTTTTATTTTTTTGAATACTTTGATCCGCCGATTTTGAACGAGGTAGGTCTTTTTAACCGATGCGCGTTGTTTCTTCGAGATGATTTTGTAAAATTTCAGCCCCCCTTTTTTTAAATGAGGAGTGCTTTTGAAGAAAAATTTAATGTCCTGGTATTCGGCCGTTATTTTTTTAAAGTTATTGTGCGTTCTCCCGTTGAATACGATAGGGTATCTCGAGTTTGGTGAGTTCCCTTATGACGGCCCGTGGGTTTTTAAAATGTGGTGAGAGGAATAAAGAAAAGTATCCAATAGGGGTTTTTTCTCAAATCTTCGGGGTGGGGCTTTCCCCCCTGGGGGTTCGGGTTCGGCGGCCCCTTTCCCCCATTTTTGTTTGGGAAAATCCGTGATAGGTTTGATGTTTTTTGGGGAGGCTCGGACTCGTGTCGGGCATATATTCATACTTTGTTAAAAATTTTCTTTTTTATGATATCCCCCGTGCCTTGTCGACATGATGTAAGGGGGAAAAATGTCTCTTCGACGAAGAAACGGTTAATTAATCTAAAAACGAAAGTAAAACTAATTCGCGTGTAAAATTGGGCGTCGCGAGGTTTTTTCAAAATGAAAGTTAGGTCTTTTTGGCCCCTCGAAAGGGGATGTCGATAATTTTAAAGATTCAACAAGCAATAATATCTTTCAATTTTCTGATACTTTTTTAACGATCCTGCCACTTAAAAATTATTCCCCGCGTTCCCCCGTTAGATAAATTCGAAATGTCTGCTCTTTCCTCATGGTTTTGAATCCAAGTGATGTGATGAAACTAGATTAACCGTAGAGTCTACAAAAGTTTTTGGCACAGTGTTATGGTAATGGGGATACCTATTTTTCGAAAAACTAGGCCCCCCGTGAAAAACCGATAGTATTGCCCCCTTTAGTATAGTTATTCTCGTTATAAATCGTTGTAAAGGTTCGTTGTATCCGAAATTTTTCCCTACCCCTTAGCAGTTTTTGAAAAAAAGCGTCAAGCGTCGTTTTTTTTTGTTAAGACTTTCATGATTGAGCTTTTCAGACTCCTCCCACCCCTTTGATGGTATTTTTTCTAAAAGTCGCGTATTTTATTCGATCTTCTCCAAATTTCGTAACGATTCCATCTGTTTTTGATGACGCCCTTGGCGGCTTTAGAGCGACTTTTCCCGTAATAGTCTCGAATCCATTCTATCACGTAAGATTGTTACAGACACTATGGATGCATGGGGTCTCGACTTTGCGATCTCTTCGATCTGGTCGTAAAACCCTTGGAGTTTAGGTCAGTTTTCCCTTCTTCAACGAGGATCTTATTTGTGGAGACTTTTACAAATTTAGTTGGCGATTTTGATTTTATTCCGTATGAATTGATGTAAATCGGCAAGATAAAGGTATCGACCCGTAGCGATATGCCCTTTATAAATTTTTTATGTCTTTGCTCAACAAAAGAAAATGTTCTTGTTTTTTTTCCAAAACCAGTGAGCAACCCCCTTAAATTTTTGGAAAAGTATATCCGGTACGTGATCGTCGTAGACGTGTTCGGGTTGTATCGTCATCCTGATAGGATGAGAAGTTTTTAAATTATCTCTAACTCTGTTTGGGGGATGCGCGAGTAGTTGCAGAGATAGAAACGTCTTAGCCTTTTATTTTCCCCCTATGAAATAACCCGTTATTTTAAACTTTTATCGAAGGACGTCGTTAAAAATGAATACAGGTGGGTTTTGGGCCCTCGGAGGGAGGTTTTCCACTTTGTCGGAATACGGAAATAGCCCTGCTTCAGCGGCGAGAGAATCTTCGAAAAAAGTTGATATTGGGTGGTTTAACGATTTAGAGTAAACTTAACGTTCTTGAGGTGGTTTAGGTTCCCCAACAAATGACATGGGTTGGTTTTTCCAATTCGAGGTGCAGATGATCCCGGAAGTATCTTTAAAGTCCCGTGTCTTGATTTTAAAGTTGCCTCATGTGAACGTTTTGTGTGATTTAAAGAGTCTGTATTTTTCTGGGCCCGATGTTAATATTCATTAATATGTGCGCCCCTATAAAATTAGAATTAGTCGAGTATGGGGGCGAAGGGGGGAGGTTTTTTGGATAAGATAATCAATATTCCGTTTGGGGCTATCTGGTACAGTTTTGCGGAGGGGAAAAGTTAGAAAACGATTGAAACGAGGTGACCCCGGAAAAGAATTGTCGTATGTAAAAAACGATATCGTACCCGAGGTAAAAAGACTTGCGGAGTTAAAACGCGATCGTAAATTTATCGAAAAATGTGGAAAGATTACTCGAGTGCTCAAAGTTGGCAGAAACCCACCGCGGGGGGGGCCCCCAACCGATGAAAACTAAGTAAAGATGGGTTCCGGTCTAAGAGAAAAAACTCGGCCCCCGTCTGGAGATTTAAATATAAGGCATAAGAGAAGGGTGGTATTTACATATATTATTGTCGCAGGCTTGGACCCGTCCCGGGGGGGCGGGGAATCATGAAGGGTCCAAAGTGCGAAGGGGAATACGAAAAAATTAAACCCGAGGTCAGGCATAGTGACGTCGGGGTTTTTCCCTGTGGAAAGGGTGTTCTACCCTTCCCCAAAAAAAAAATGTCCAAAAACGTGTTTACTGAAACGGAAATGGCAAGTACGCTGGAGTTAAAAAAAACCCCCTTTAAGGGGATATTTCGCGAGATTTTTTCCTAGTGACCTTTGGGAAAGGGGAAAGAGCCCCTATAATCTTAAAATGATAGCTTAAAGGGGGTTAGCTTTGGGTGGTTAAAAAAAATGGCGGGGGGGCGGATACTTCGTTGTTTCGGGATCTAGACCGCCATCGAATTGTTCGATACCTGGGGGGAATACCTAAAAATTTAACATACAGGTATAAGAGTAGGAACTTTTTTTACGCGGTTTTTTGTTTGTTTTCCCTTAAAATACTACGTTTGATTTCGTCTTAGTAATATTTCTTACGCTTACACTGACAGGTCAGAGCTCGAATCTGAAAAGAAATCCCGCTTTCCCCTGTTCGGAAAGAGAGTCGTAAAGAAAAAAAGTTCATGGAATGATAATTTGCGACGTTCAATTCATCAAACATCGACAAAACATAAAAAAAATTTTATTGCGGGGGTAAAAGATATACCGCCTCCGGGCACTATGAATTGAGGGTTGGACTGATTCTTGCAAAAGGAAAGCCCCGGAGTACGAAAAGTCTCGTTATCGGGCCCCTGCACTTTAAAGAGTATATCACTTCAATTTTTTATTACTTTACCGCTGGCATTTGACCCTTGGGGGTTCGATCTATATTTGCAGGGAAGCAAAATATTACATACGTGAAATTCTTCCGTGAATGTGCCCGCGTAGAATGCAGTTATAGCGGGGCTTAGTAACCGGAGAAGAGTATACCTTGCCGAGTTCAGCATGCCGTGTGGGCTATAAGGTAGTGGAAGCCCCGGAACAATTAATTTCCCTTTGGGTAAAAAGGGGGTAATAGGGTTTCGCAGTAGATTTTTGCCCAAGAGGAGAATCGTCAACTTTAGAGCGAGCGATATCGCTTCGTTACCTCTGAAACGAGTCGGTGGAGATGGGTATCAAGATAAAACGAGACGACGTGTTTCCTGAAAACATTGGGGAAAATAAAGTAAAAAGTTTTAAAAACCTCAAATAAACTTTTTTTAAGGGTCAGGTATCTTTAGAAAAAATGGTGATCCCGTGGATTTTGAACAGGGGGAAATCTGCGTTTCGATACCCCTTTGAAATTTCCAGTATTTTTCCTGCCTGTTACCCCCGGGCCCCTTAGAAAAACGGAACGGCTTAGAATATCTACCCAACAAAAAGGGCTGTACCGTTCCCTCCCCGTTTTTTTACTACATTCAAAGGGCGAATTTAAAAACGGGAGAACGGAAGTATTAAGGTTTGTTAATAAGGGAAAATGATCTATTCTCAAAAATCCCCATGAGATAAGGGGTGGATTGATAAATGTAGGATGTAGGCATTGATAAATTTAAAAATATCATCTCTAAGAAATGGAGAGAGTATTTTCAAAACCCGGGTTGGGGTTTGAGGAGTTCACGTGCACGAGAAAAAAGGGATCTTTGCGTATGCATCCCTTTTGTTCATATAGGATTCGTTTTAAAATATTTCGAATATGATCAATGCGAAAAAAGACTGGGGTAGTTGCGCAGCGAAAAAAAGCTTTACAAAAGAGGTCTCCCCCCGTGGGACACCTTGGGTCGGTTAAGTAAAATATCTTGCTTGTACCATAAAGATGACGATATCAAAGTCTCCGCTTAATTTATCAAGGGGAAGGACATGAGCTCCTTTTTTTTGGGAATTTTAGATACCCTAAAGTACCTACTTAAACGCAAATTTGGGCGTGAAACGTCAACTTTTCTGTAAAACTCGTTACGTTGTTTTCGCTCTTCAGACCGGCGGAAAAATACGCGCTGCAGATAGAATTTTTTCGATCATTTTAATTTACGTAATGTAAACTCTATCTAAAATTTATATTACCCTTTGAGGTTTTGAACTTGGGCTTTATAAAAATTCTTCTGAAAAAAAATTTAAGACTAGTAAAATTTTCCGACTTGTACTACGGAAACGAGATCTTTACCTTTACTTGTTTATTTCAGTCTAGCATCTACGTCGTGTGGTAGCTGCAGGAAGATACCCCCCAAGGACGGGATGGTGACGTGTCGTATAACGTTCAAGTGAGGAAAATTCCCCGTAAATCCAAGGGGGTTTTTTTATATAACGATGGTGGGCATAAAAATTCAAGCGTACTTAGCAAGATGCATTATAAAGGTATCATCGTTTTCCTCTTAAAAAACACAACTCTCGCGTTTTGAGGGAGGAATGTGATTGTACGGTTTGGGGGAAAGTTCAGTATGAATATAGGCGGGAACATCGGATACAATTTATTAAAGGAATGAGAAGAGAGTTGGCTACGAGTGTCATCGACGTGATAGTGAAAGTAGAAATAGGGAATCTGGGTTTTCCCTTTTGAGTAAGTTAAAAGGTGTTCGGTACCTGCCACAGAAAAATATGTCCCATGCCAAAAGGTTTAAAAATTTTTTGTTGATGGGCAAAACTTTTTCGATTTGCAAGAGTGCGATGCGGAACGATAGAGTTCGGGTTTTTCAGCATTTTTATATGTAGCCCTTTATAAAAGAGTTAAAGAGAATCGATTTCAAAAGTTATTGTTTTTGGGTCAAGACGAGGTTTACACGGTCGACGGGAAAAAGAAAATAGACGTTCTAAAGTGCGTTGGAAAGAAAAATAAACTTTTGGGAAGCGACGGGGGCCTCGAAGAAGAAGCTGCGAGACGAGTAGAAAGGGGCAGTTAATCTTGAAAGGCACTTTTAAGTATAGGGATAATTTTTTTAATTTTTAAAAAAAAAAATATACAAAAGTTTTTCATGGATAATTTCATGTTTAAAAATATTTAACAATTAGAGTATAATTAATAATGTGCAATTTTTTACCTTATTATGTCAAGGGTTTGAATTTAAAAAAAAATTTTTTTATTTTTGAAATAAATGTTTTTTGTATAAGTTATGAATATATAAAAAAATTTTTCTTTAGTCATACTTTTTTTTTTGTTAAGTCTAATAAGTAAAGATTATTACTTTTTTTTTGTTTTTTTTTGAATTTATAAACATTTTTTTATTTTGGGGAAAAAAAAATTTTTTTTTAAGTATAATCCCAATAAAAAATTTAAAAAATTTTTTCTTTAGTCTTATTTTTCCCTTTTTAAGTTAATAATTTTAAAGATTATTTTTTTTCTTTGATTCTTTGAATCTATAAAACTTTTTTTTCTTCTTTAAATAAAATTTTTTTAGTATAAGTCTGAAGTACAAAAAGAATTACGATCAAAATTTTTTTTATTCTGTTTATGTCTATGAAATTTTAAAAAAAGTATTTAATTTAATTAGAGTATAAGTTAGGGAAAATTTAAAAATATTTTTTTGGAAAAAATGTTAGGTTAAGAATTACAAAGAATTAAAAGTTATTATTTTTTTTTGTATTTTTGAATCTATAAAACATTTTTTATCATTTTGGAAAAAAATGAATTAAGTTAAGTTAGGTCTATAAAAAATTTATTCTTTAGAAAAAAAATGTATAAAATGTAACAAATTTTTAAATAAAAAAAATTAACGATTTTCTTTGTTTGTTTTCTGTATAGTTATGTCTTAAACTTTTGTTTTTGGAAAAAAATTTTTAATCAATTAGAATTAAAACAAAGGGGTGGGGAGGGGAGGGGATTTTGGGGAGGGGTAAAAAATAAAACACACAAACGCCAAAAACAAAACGCCCTTTAACGAAAATAATGATATATATTTTTAAAAGATAAACTAAATTAGATGTTCTTCTTCAGTTAAGTTTTAAAACTGAATATTTTTTTTAAGTCTTTTGAAACACTAACATTTTCTATGATAAAGGAAGTTCTTGAAAATTTTTTTTTTTTTTGAAAATTTAAAATGGCACATTATTCATTTGTATTAATCTTAACCCCACATATAGAGAGTAGGGTTAGTATAATCGGTTCTTGGGGGGAAGTAGTGCCCACCCTTTTGGATCATGATAGAATATTAACTGTCCCGGGTAAAATTGAGGTTTAATATACAGAGACTGTATTAAAACATGAACACTTGCATTAAGAGACGGCCGATCAATCGCGTCTCTTGGAAGGAATAGAGGTGTCATTATGAGAATGGAACCTGGTTTAAAATTTTGACTGTACCGGGGACTATTTTTTTTTATCGTCGTGAGCTAGCGGCCCGATTTAATTTTTGGTGTAAGTTTGAAACCCACAGCTCTTATTGAACGAGCCTCTCTCATGACTCCCTTCATCGGTCAGAAAATTAGAAGTCCCTTACGAAAGCGTTTTAACGCGCTCTTGACCCCCTTTGTTTAGCGTCTGCCTCTCTTTAACCCCGAATGATAGGTTTAGGGGGTAAAAACCCATGAATCGGTGAGATCCGACCTCGAGTTCGTTTTTTAGTTTACGAGCATCCTTTTTTTATCAGGCTCCGTAAAATTGTCTTGTCGTAGGGGGGGGGGGTGTCCGGAGTTTAGGTAATAGGTAAGCGTGGGACGCTTCCCCAAACGTCATGTAGTAGAGAAGGAGTTGTTTTGTGTTTTGGGGGTTTTTACTCCCCGTCGAAAAGGCCTGGTAAGTAGACCCTAAGATACCTTCGAGAATTCCAAAAAGGCGAAACCCAAATAGCGGAATCAAAAAATTCCTGGGTTTTCCTTTCGATGATGCCCCGGTTTCCCCAACGATCGTGGGTTTTTAAATTTGGATGGCTATGAGGTTCCGCTCCAAATTTCCCCACACCCGGTAGTTTCTTTATCGTACGGTAGGCCCTTTTTTGTATAAGGACAATGCGGCGTTGTTCCAGTTGTAAAAAAGTTTTCAAATTTGCTCGCTTTATCCCCATTTCGCGTTCAGCTTGACATACGGGCCCTCCCTGGAGATTGTTTAAATTAGAAATGGCACTTGTCAGTTTCATCCATTCACCAAAAAATCTTTAGTGCGGTGTGAAAGACATACCTGTTTATCGCAAAATCGTTAAAAAATTTCTGTGTTTCCCTGGGTGGAATCCTTTCTAGGAAGAACGGGAAGTGGAATGAGTGTTACTTCGTGGTATTCGGGATTCCCGCAAGATATACCCCGTTCCGATCTTCCCCTTCTTTTTGCCATCAAAGGCAATTTATCATCTTCGAGCCCCCGAACCTCCATAGGGGAGCGAGGACAACTTTAAATTATAGAGTCCATTACTTAGATAAAAAGAGGTAAGATTGTTTGGAACGGTCGAATGGTCCATTTAGATTATTCAGTACGAGTGCGATTTGCCCCAAAAATACCTCCCCGAATAGCTCCCCCGATGAATTGAGTATGTCCCCATCGTCGATTAATTCGAGCCCTACCGGGTTATTCTATAGAGTTTGGGAGCGAGACTAGGAGTTTAAGGACCCTCCCCGGGGCGGTCTATACGTCTTCATGCAAGAACGAAAGTTTCAAAGAGTGCCCGTAGCGTTTCGTGTTAAGGTGAGGTTCGGTAGTCCCAAAAATTTTTAATTCAAATATGCCCAAATCGCAGGGTGATCTAGTCTTTGAGAGTATGACTATCCCTGGGCGTTGTAAAATTTATCTTGTGGTAACCGGTCTGTTCGTGTCGAAAGAATTATTGCATAGGGTAACCCCCTTTGGGGGGGGGGGGACTAGTTTGAACCCTTTTACATCAGGGACATTATGGCGATTTTAAAATTGGGGGGTTTTTTGGGGGAAGTCGTTTCTTGGGGGCGTACATGAAAGTGAAATATCTATAAATTTTAATTTGTGCTCGAAACCCGGCCCCGGTATATTTGTTATTTTAATCTTCCCCAGTGTCTCAATAAACCCCGACTTTTCCCCATTGACGAGAAAGTTCCCCGTGAAGGATCAGTTCTTACGTTCGACAAGTGATTCAAAAAGGAAAAAAATTTTCGTGCAACGCGCGTTATGGATTTTTACGTCAGGGGCTCGGGTTCTTGTAATTAATATTACATGCCCCGGGGACTGCTCCCTTAAAATCCCGTCAATGGCAATGATCCCTAAAGCAAATTCATCTTCGGTAAGGCTTTTGCATATATGAAATGAGAGGCCGTATTATGAGATTTTTGGCTGTGTTGCGGCGTCCGGAACGATGGTATATAGCAATTAGTACGCGCTTTGCCCTATTACGAGAGTCAACAAATTTAATTACAATTATTGGAAGTGTCGGTACTTGGAGTATCATCAAAATTCTTTAGTGTAATAACGGGAAAAAGCTAAATGCGCTTTACATTTCAGTATAAGAAATTTTTTTTGGCCCGGGATCGCTGTCTCTTCGGTAGGTAAGCTTAGGTCGCTTAAAAAATTGTTTTTCCTGCTGTTTTTTTAAGAAAAGGGGAATTTATCCCCTCCTTGAGGAATGTACTCCTTACCCGCAAAATTTTTACGTATTTTTGTTTTGCAAGTTTGTTTTCAGACAAAAAAACGGTCGAAACGATCGCAAAAATACTACGTCTTGGGTTAGAGTTAAGAGTTTCGGGTTTATTAACCGGCCGTTTTTGATTCCCCTGAAATGATAAATTTTGTTCCCGATTTATTTGAATAATGAAAAGTCTGGCGCGTCTTTAGCGCGAGTGCCGGGAGATCTTGTTTTAGGTTTTCTGCTTTTCAATATAAAAAGTCATACCTCGTTTTTTTCGTGACACATTAACGGATATATCGTTAGCCTTTTGAAGCCTTCAAAAATATCTCATTTCGAAGGGGAGAGGGGTTTCCCTCCAGATTCAAATGACGAAATTAGGATACGATTATAAACGCTAAACTTTCCCCGTCGCTCAAAGAGGCACGCATCGGATACGGGGATCAAAGTCCTTCTTCGCTTGAACATTTATCAGCGTTTAATCTAGCTATAGTTTCAGGGATTTGAACGTGCACCGTCGTGAAAGCCGGTTTTTCGGAAATTTACTCTCATTTCCAACGTACGTCGTATATCCATCCAGAGTCTCTAGAAACGAAGGCATCAATTGAGCAGGGTGGGAATATCACGTTATTTTTATATATCTCCTCCAAGTATATCAGGGTAAATTTATATTCATAGAGTAGAGTTGAAATAACCTTTTTCAATTCTACCTTCAGTAGGATGCCTAAATCGCAGATGAGGGTACCAATTTACCTTTATCGGGTTATTTGCAATTGATTCTTTCACCGTCTTTAGTAAATATCCCCAGGCAACGAGAAACTCTACAGGATCTTTAGGGTAGTTCATTGGTAATAGGGTAGTTTTTATTCGTCGGGCGTACGCTTTTTTCGATAAGTTTGATAGATAGTCCTAGCGGTCCAGGTAAAGACTAACTGTGAAAATCCTTACCTAAGTTTCGTGACAGGGTCATAAGTTTTGGATCTGTAGTCTATATCGTCCTGTCCCAAATATCAGTACGTTTCGAGGTCTTAACGGGCCCGGGTATATGTTCTATGTAAGCATTATATACCTTCCCATTGCGAGGAGCGATATCATGTTCGGTATTTAATTAAAGTTTTTCATTAGACCCTAATTCATCGAGAGTATACACCCTATTCCCGTTAGTCTGTCGAGATACGACGATAGGAGATGACAAGCGAGCTCGTTTTGCCGGAGGTTGTCATGTTTCTAAGTTCGCACGCTTGCTTAAGCAGGCACTACCCTCCTGCATTATTTCTCATTTCTGCACAGCTTGTCTAGGATCTCATCGAGGTGATCTGAGACAGCTATAGAAACAAACAAACAGGAAACACCTGTTAGCAGATATGAAGCTTTTGATATACAAACATTGAAGCTAATGTTTAATTGGGGGAGAGAGGAGAGGGGATAGAGAGAGGAGGGAGATAGAGGGAGAGAGAGGGAGAGAAGGTAGGAGAGTTTTGAGTGAGAGAGAGAGTGAGAGAGAGTGTGATATAGAGAGTGTGAGAAAGTGTGAGAGGGGAGAGAGAGTCTTTCAACTATTACTCGAAGGTTGAGTATGTAAGTTTGGCTACGTTAGCTAAAGTTTTATCAACAAGCTTGTTAATTTCAATAGTTTGTTTGATAGGATTCTCTCATATTATTTAAACTTGGTTTAATCAGATTTAAAATTTTTAGCTTAGATATATTGCTGAAAAGAGAGAGAGGGGAGGGAAAGGGAGGGGAGAGAGAGGGAGAGGGGAAGAGAGAGAGGAAGAGAGAGAGGAAGAGAGGAGGAAGAGAGAGAGGAAGAGAGGAGGAGGGGAGAGAGGAAGAGAGAGAGGATAGAGAGAGAGGAAGGGAGAGAGGGGGAAGGAAGGGAGAGAGGAAGACAGGACACTAGTTAACAGATCATGAAACTATGATATATAAACATTAAAAGTAATGTCTTACTTAACCCCGTGAGAATTCAAAATTAATTTTTTTTACATTTAATCCATATTTGATGAGATTGAAATGATTTTTTAAGCGCAAATATCTTAACTAATGAGCAATTCATTTTTTTTACATTTATTTTATAGATTGACATGAATTTTTTAAGCACTAATATCCTAGTACGCTATTCGAATTAATGGCCCGGGAAACGATATAAGACAGATAAAATGATATACACACAAATTTGAATGTACGCTTACCTTCAACGTTTAAGATGGCCGTTTTGCTAAGCTTGGAGATGCCCTTTTTATATTAGCAATAAGTCTGTTTGGAAATGTCTTCTAGCTGCTCGTCGGTGAGTAATGAGAATCGATTAGGTAACCAACGTTATACTTGCCCTTAGTACTGTAAGTACTCGTCGCCCGAAGCACGTAGTCAAGCCTTATATCGTTATGCGGGGAGCCCCGACTAATCTCTAAATTGTTAATTTCTTGGTACGATTTCATCGACCCGATGGTGCTTAATGTACTGCGGTGTATTCGCTTTGACATTTTTGATCTTTAGATTGTAGATGGTAGCTAATGATTTCATCTAAAAGGGTTAACTCTATAAAATTAGGGAGAAGGAGGGTTCCAAACCCCGCCTTTCAGAGGTGTGAGTCTAAGAGTCAAAAGTTTAACGACTTGGAAAGATCATAGTTCACGAAAAAGATTACTTTCACGTCCTCAAGTTCTAAACCCCCTGTTCGGAGAGTCATTTAAACCAAAATGATTAAACTATTTTTAAATCTCTCTCGAAGATATTCTTTTTAAGACCCCCCCAGTTCACTCACGCTCTAAAATGAATCAATGTCAAGTTCGAAAGCTCCCCTCATGGATGAATTTCTACATCAACAGCGATACAGATGTGAACATTTGAGGATCAGGACCTCTCACAGCTAAGGATCAGGGAGGGAACCGAAAACTGAGGAAGAAACCCACCCATGTGTCACATACCGTCCCTCGAACTCTTTCCAACCTTCGAAAGGGGAGGGAGAAAATTCGAAATGTCACGTTTTACTATTTTACTTTAATCTAAGTCCTCCGAAAGAGAGAGAGCCACTACATAGAGATGAAAGGAGTCCTTTTAAGTTTTTATTCTAAAAGGAAAGATTTGTAATAATTCCCGCACGAAAATATAGCATTCTTAAAAAAAAACACAGCCCTTCCGCGTGCACACCCCGAGCGCCCCTCCGCCCCCGCACCCCTGCCCCGAACCATAAAACGAGAAACCCGGGACCACAACCCCTTTCCCCCTCCACCTAATACGTCACTCCCCCCTCACCCCTATCACCCCTAGTGCCTGAAAACTATATGTAGCTATAAGGCTATAACCTACAACCCTTCCCCTCTGAGAGGTAAAGAGAGAGAAAAAAACACCTCCACGCCGTCGTCCCCCGCCTCGTACCTCATTTAACACACAAACACCCACCCTCCCACCCTCCCTAACTTTTTCTACTGCCCTGAAAACTATATGACGTATAAGCGCCTATACCAAAACCAATCCATACCCTTTATGACGTCACTTCCGCCCCGAGGACCGTAAATGTATTTTTACTTAAACCAATGGCAGTTTAATCATCCCATGAACATAATTTTAAGGTAACTTCATAAACATATATTGACAATTTTAATCATATATTCGCAAGTATTTGGGGAGACGAAATTATTCAAATATTGTAAGTTTTGAACAAATTAAATTTAAAAAACCTTTACTTGAAATATATTTTTATAAAACAATAGCGGGTGTCCCTAAATTAGTAAGGGTTTTTTTTAAATTATTTTGACACCTTAAATCCCCAAATTTCCCTACTTAAAGGGGTTAGTAGGATTTTTCGTTCCCTCCTCTCCCCTTTCGATTTACGTAATTTTCTTACAATTTTTTAAATTATTTATTTTAGACTAAGGTTGGTGATGTGAAATTTAGTATTACGCAGTAAAATTGGGTTTTTAAACAATAAAAATAAATACTTTTATAGTTTGTATGTGGTGCGTCTTAGGAATGCTTCAGGCCATCTGTTGTCGCTGGGTGCACCTTTTGACCGGGTTTGGTCTGTAGAAGTGTTTTATTTTTAGATTTTGTAAAACCATAAATATGATAAAACCTTAGTTAAGTTGGATTTGCCCCCCTCACGAAAACGTAAAAATTATGTCACTCCCACCCAAATATCCTTAGTAATTCTTGAAAGGCCCCCAGTTGAGCTTTAGCATTTTTTATTTTTATTTAGGTTGGAAAAACGGGTGTTTATTATTTTTTTTTTTGATGAAAAATATGTAAATCTGTAAAAATAAGAATAAGAACATACGTTTTTTTCATTTATGCCTCTTGGTGGAAATGTGATTCTCATTTTTCCCACTGTTTCTGCAAAATGTATATTACTGGTTTCACAAATTTTTTTGTTTTAAGTAAATTTTTCCCTTTTTTTAGACAGAGAGAGAGAAAGTCTATTGGGTGCCATACCATTTATTTGTTGGGTAGTTATTACCCTTAAAAAATTTGGAAAATTTAAATTTTTTTTTAAAACTTGTTTGTAGTTTGTCTTTAAAAAAACTTATTTCTACTTAGAGATACCAAAGATATAATAAAAGAATATTATTGAAAAATTTATCAAAAGTTAATTTCGGCCAAATTTCATTTCAATGCTATTTAAAAAAATATTTAAATTTAGAAGTTAAAGCAAAAAATTGGGGATTTTTTATGTTTTCTTTTTTTTTAAAAAACAAAATTATGATTTAAAAATTTAACAGGTGTGGATTACGGGAATTTGGACATTATTGCTTAAATTTCCCAAAAACCACAGGGCCAATTTTTCCTGTGAGAAGTAAATTTGGGGGAGTTTGTGGTTTGTTGGAAGAGTTAATTTTTAAACAGGGCCCTTTTAAAATTTTTAGAAAAGATTCATTTTTGGCTCTAGACCAGAGATGGCCAAATTTTGTGAAATTCAAACCGAAGGTTAAAAAAAAAGGGGGGTTAAAAAGTTTTAAAAATTCATGAAATGCATTTTTTTTAATAGTGGAATAGAGCCTTAAATTTTTAAATGAATGTTTTGTATAAAAATGGGGAATTTTTTTTGGGGGTTTCAAATTTAATCCAAAAGGGGGTTTGTAAAGGGGGAAAAAAGGGGCAGTAAATTTATGTCCCCCAAATCGAAAAATTTGATTATGGAGGATTTGGGGTCGCAAAAACTATATAAAATTAAATTTTTGTCGGTTACCCGATGGGTTCCCAGGGGTTGGAAAAAAGTGGTTAAGTACCAAAATAAAATAAATAAATACTTTCGGTGATTAGAATATTTAAATTTTGCAGAAAACCCAAAAGGGGGCCCCTAAATAATTTTAAAAGTATGAAAATTTTTGTTTAAAAAAGTGTGACCCGGGAAATATGGAAGGGGGGTATAAACAAAATAAAAACCCTTTTTTGTGTGTAGAAAATTTTTAAATTTTACGTGTTTAGGGGGACAACCCAAAAAAAAAAAATAAGTTTAAAATGGAAAATTTTTAAATGTTTGTTAGAAAAAAGAGTGATATATTTACAAAATAATAGAAAAAATAATTTAAAGTGGGAGAAAATGGAATTATAAGTAAATTAAAGGGGGCATGTGAAAATTTTATAAGGGTTTGATTTTTAATTTTAAAATGGGGATGGGAAATAGGGGGGTTGGTTAAGGGGTTTAAAAAAAAAAAAATACTTTTGTGGATAGAATATTTAAAAATTGGGAAGTAAGTAGAGTGAACTTTCAAAAAAAACCAAAAAAAAACTTAATATTTTAAATTTTTAGTGGGGGGTTTTGAAATGTGGGGGAAAGGGGGGGGGCTAAATTTACAAAAAAAATAAAATTAAACCCCGTTCTGTTGGTAGAAAAAATTAAATTCTTAGGATAGGGGGCCAAAAAGAAGAAAAAAAAAAGTGAAATTTAATTTTGTTGGAAAATGGGGGGGGGGAAGTAAATGAAATAATTGTCAGATGGGAAATTAAAATTTTAGAGAAAGTAGAAAAAAACTCCAGTATCCAAATGAAAGTTATAAATTTATATTTTTAAAAGGGGGTTTGAAAGTGGGTTTAGTGGTTA
This sequence comes from Timema cristinae, assembly GCA_039000515.1. NCBI lineage: Eukaryota > Metazoa > Arthropoda > Insecta > Phasmatodea > Timematidae > Timema > Timema cristinae. Next base: position 25,719 of record JBCFYV010009982.1, read on the forward strand.
AAAAAATTACAAAAATATTAGAAACCCCCTCTTTCAGTGTGGGTTAAAAATAAAAGTCTACTATAGGGAAAGATACCCCTCCCCAAAAATTTAAAAATCAAAAAAATTTAAGTTTATAATGGGTAAAAAAGGGGGGGTTTTATAAAAAAAAATTAAGTATGGGAAAGTCTAAATTTTGCTGCTGGTAAAGGTAGGCTTAGATAACAAATAAGTCTTAAATGGATAAATATTTTATTGTGATAAAAATGGAATTGTCAAAAAGAGTGGGGGGCCCCCCAAAATTTTTTATAAATTTAACATTCAAATTTAAAAATGGGGATACAGAAAAAAGGGAGGGGGGGTGCGGGAAGGGGTTGTACAAGTAGGGGGGGGGAAAAATTTAAATTTGTCGGATGTGAGGGATAACTTAAATAACCACAAATACGTTTTAATATTAGTTTTTCTAAAGGGGGTTGGTGATATGGGGTCTCATTTTTAAAAAAAATTTAAAAATCTAAATACTTTGAGGTTAGAGATTGAATAAATCGGGGGTTTAAAGACAACTCAAACAGTACCAGGGCTGAATTTTTTTTTAAATTTAAAAGAAAGGGTTGGAAATAGGAAAGAAAAATTTTTAAAATATTTACAAGCTATAGCTTGAAAAGTTGATTAATTATAAAAAAGTTTAGTCGCTAGACATTTTCCGTTAATTCCTTTAAAAATCTTATCAATGCGCTTGCTTGACATATTTAAAAATGTTTTTACCCCGTGAAAAAAATTAACTTTTTTTATGGACAAATTTTTTGGTTTTGGAAAAAAAAAAAATGATAAAAAATTGAAAAAAAAATTGGATTTTCTTTCGTTTCCCCCCTTTTTAACAAGTGGAATTTCAAAATTGAAACCAGGAAAAAGTGCGCAAAATGTATAAAACCAAAATATAACCCTTCTTTACGATTTTTTTAGGTTTCATTTTGGGGCCCCGTAAAATATAAAAAAGTAACAAATAATCTTAAAATTTCAAAAATAGAATTGTGGAAACTAAGGAGGGGAAGGGTAAGGGGGGTGGGGGGCGAGGGGTTTGGAAATGAGGTAAATTGCCTCTTTAAATTTTACTTTTATGATGGAAGAAATTTTAAATTTTTTTTTTTTAATTTTTTGGGGAAAAGACATCCCCTAACCCCTACGTTTGAAAGTTTGGAAATTTGAAAATTTACTGCGCCTCTAAAATTTTTTTAAAAATAAAAATCGATATTTCAAATGCGGGTACATTTTTACTTATTAAAACCCCCCTACCCCTAACCAAATAGGTTTTTGTGAAATAAGTGTTAACTCGAACGAATATTAAGGACTTTGTTAACAAAAAACAAAATAAAAAAAGTTATGGACGTTGCCCACAAAAAAAATCTTTTTTTAAAAAGGCTCTTTTTAAAAAATTGGCTGTAGAATACATTTTACTTTAAAATTTGAAAAAAGCAGAGGGAAAAAGTTTTATAAAAGTAAATCAAAGACAAACTAAATATTTAAAGTGGTACATTAGATTTACAAATAATAGCTGTTATCGCATATCTGGGAGCGAAAAATTTTAAATAAAAAATTTCAGTGAAATTTTTGGTGCCCATGATTTTTTGGTAAAAAATGATGCTTCTATTTAAAATTGTTTTGCTAAAGGTTTTTTTTTAAATTTATGCTATTGGTGAAAAGTGAGGGTTTTTTTTTCCAACAGTTCTTGATCTGCTTGGGAAAAGTTTGTATTGTATTGGAGTACGGGGCCCGCCCTGGTTTACGCTCGTTTGTGCACTCAGATTGAGACTGGGTAAATTTTGTTTAAAAGTTTTTTATTTATTAATTGAATTTGGTTGTGTTGCCATGGTTAGCTTAGGATGAAAACCGAAGGAATTTAAAAAATTATGACGTGGTGTTCCCCAATAAAGAAAGGATTTTTTGCTAAAAAGAAAAGCTCGATTTAGACATTCAAAATAAAAGGCCCAAAAAATTTTATAAAATATATCAATTTCCAAATTTTTACCAAATTTTTTTAAAATTTATTTTTATTATTACGTATTGTTTTTTTGGGTATGTTTAAAATTTTTGATTCAAACTATCCAACTTCATTCAGAATATTTTCTTTACTTTGTAAAAAATTTTTTATCCCAAAAACTTAATAATAAAATTTTTATACTAAAAGAGTTTAGGGTGATTTTGTTTATATTTATTTTATTCCTTTCCCAAAAAATTAATAAAATTTTTAAATTTTCCCTACAGCCCGAGAAGGTGTTGGACAAGTGTAAATTGGACCAAAATTGAGTTTTTGTTGTGTAATCTAAAAGCAGTTTGGGGATAAGCTTCATTTTAGACTTGATTTTTTTATAAATGATTTTAAAAAGGTTTTTATTAAAACCCCTTGACATTAATTTACATAATAAAATGATATTAGTACTGTTTACTACCCGTTGGGTTATACGTTAAATCTAAATAGTTAGGGTTGGATTTGATAATGTTGGTATAGAGGACAGAACCCCCTTTGGTGGGGGGAGGTGGAAAATCTTTGGGAAAACCCCAGTTAAAGAGGGATTTTCCTTGGTCTACAATCCTCGGGAGTCTAGTTAAAAAAAACTAGTGCTTTAGCTAATATGCCAGAGGGGGTATTAGTTAAAATAATGTTGAAAATTTCTTTTTAGTGTTTAAAATAAGGGGTTTTTCGATACAAATTATACCTAGGAAAATCTTTTTTTGTATCTTCAATGTTTTTTTTAGTTAATAAAAATGCATATCCCTTTTTATTTTGTTTATTTAATTGAAAAAAAAAATGTAAAAAAAAAATGCAACCTCTAAACTTAAAAATTTTACTTAATTATATATTTTTGTGACTGTGTTTATTCCCCAAAGCTTCCCGGTTTTATCAATGGAAAAGGGGGAAAGGGAAATTTGGAGGTTAAAAAATTTTTTAGAAAAATTTCCCGTATTTGCATTTTAAAAAGAATTATAAATATTTTTAAAAAAAAAAATTTTTATTTTTGAACAAGATATCATTTTTTTTGCGCCGCTAAAGAAGAAATGAATTAAAAGAATTGTGACCGAGATGTGGTCACAAAAAAATTTAATAATTAATTACAAGTGGATTTCAGACAGCGTCTCGCTTACTTTTGAAAAAGTTGTTCATGAAAGGGGGGTGAGGCGGGGTAAGGGATTACGCTCTGCTGAATTTGTCTCGGGGAAGGAAACTTTAAGGCCGTTTACCGGGGGTTGTGGACTAAAGCAAGTTTTGTGGTATTTGCTTATAAACAGTTGTGTGTTGACCGTTTTTTCATTGTATTAGTAGGCTTATAAAAACATGGGGTGAAAATGAAGAGTGGGGAAACTGGTCTTCTCATTTGGGGCCTTTTTTTTTTTTACTGCGTTTTTTTGTTGGGTAATTTATACGCAAAAAAAATAATTGTTTTGTGTTAGAGCTGAAGGGTGAATTTAGAATAAATAAAGGGCGGAACATAAATTACAATTTTCGTAGAAGCAATTTTTCATAATTAGTTTATTTTTGAAAAATTATAAGTTGTAGTTTGGAAACAATATTTAATCGTAATTATAATATTAGAATTAAATCTAAAGAATAGTTACAATTTGTGATAGAAAATATGTTTTAATAATTAGTTTACCTATTTAAAAAAAATTGTTTTATATAGACAAATAAAAATGTTAGTGATTAGTATGTCTTCCTCTTTCTTAGTTCCTTAATACATTAAAATAGATTTAAGTTGATCCCAAATAATTATTAAATTTAATTTTAAACTCGATTTGTTCACTTATTTAGCATACATGTTAAATAAAATTAAACTCAAATAAGGTAAATAAATCCCAATACAACCAAACTCGGTAGAGCACTTTTTAAATAGGTCCCAACAGGTTTTTTCAACCCTCTTTTAAATGTTAGTTAAATAATAACCAAATATCTTATTAAATTCTAGCAAGGCCTAAAATATTTTTTTTAAATAATAATAGGCTTAAATTAATTTGTTGGGCGTTTTTTTAATATAGACATAACGCAGGTTTTTTAGACCCTGTTTTAAATTTTGGTATACTAATAACAAAATATTTGGTTAGATGCTAGCTTGCTAGGCCTAAAACATTCCTTAAAAATATAATTCATTAATTTGTAGATTGGTTTAAATATAGACTATCTGGTTTGCTATACGATGATATTATATTATGTATCTACTCAATATTCCAAGCATTACTGCAAAGTGTTTTAAGTGTGTGGGCTGAACATTTATAATTAAACTTATAAAGATTGTTTAAGTGTCAATATGGAGATTTGGACAACGTGCGAGATTTCGCGTGAAAACCAGGTCATTCATGCCTTACTTGCGATAACGCGGATATTATGTTGCCGGAACTAATCACGATACTACAATGTATTATATTTTGTGATCGTATATAAAAAAATTACACATGCCACGTTGAGTGGTAGGAAATAATGGTTTGTTAAAATTATTGTAACATTTGTTTACCGATATTAAATATATTCTCCACAAAGAACATTTTGAAAATGTACATAAAGGCCCACATTTTTTTTAAAACTTTATGTTACACCTGATATAACTTTACAATATTCCCCTAGTGCCAAAATCCTCCATTCCCATCTTTATAAATTCGGTGTTTTTAAAATTGCACAAAAATCATT
>JBCFYV010009983.1:0-25143 GCA_039000515.1 Timema cristinae
AATGTTTGTGTAGATCACGGAAATTTTTGGGGGGTTTAAGGCTGTTAAAGAAACGGAAATGGCCTCAAATTTTTCTGAGGTCCCGGGCAGGACGGCGTATTAACACCTAGCCTAAAAAGCACCACGCATTTAGAGCGATATATTGGCCCTGGGTCTTAGCGCCCCTTTAAAAAACAGGGGCCACTCCCCAAGCGCAACAAGGGCATAAGTGTTGCGGCATATTACAAACCCTTTGAGTTTCCCCTCGGCTTCCTCGCATTGAAGTTGGTAAATTATTTTATGTTTCCAGGGAAAAAACATACTAGCAAATACTAAATTTTCAGACACATCCCACAGGCGAGGATTTATATACATTAAGAGGTGAGGTAAAAAAAAAAAGGCGGCATTTTTTGAAGGGGATGTGCCTTTCACTTTTAGAATAAAAATTTTTTATAACAATGATGTGTGATATTTAAATAGTTACCGAATAAATAACAAAAAGTAATAAAAAACTGCTTTAAGTGTTAAATCTTTTTAAAAATTCTCGTATAAAGGTTTAGCTGAAAAAATTAAACCTCGTGTGGCGTATTAAAAACGGGTGGGAGAAAAAAAAAAATTTTTTGTCATGGATTTTTTGCCAAAAATTTGGTCCCATAAAAAGGTGAAAAATTAAAAAAAATTGTTTAAATACAAGCAGGTAGAAACTTCTAAATGCAAACTGAAATTTCCCAAAACTAAAATGCAGGTAGTCAATTAAGGACTCTAAAACTGACTTGACAAAAAATTCAAATAATGATAATTGGCATTAAATCTTCCAAATCTTAGCAAATAAAGGTCGGAAAAATTAAAAGGAACCTTAAAACTGCTTGCACACGAATGGACAAAGCCGATGTTAAATAACCAAGCCCCCAAATTTTAAGTGGAAATTTAAAAATAAAAATGATTAGGCAAAAAAACATTATAGATCCCGCAATACTCAGAATAAAAAAGTCGAAATTGAAAATATTACGAAAAAAAGGGTAAAAATATCCAAAACAATAATTTTATAGCTGCCAAAGTAGGGGTTAAATATCTCAAAATGATGTGAGCTTTCACAGAGTATCCAAAGTGAAAAAAATTAAACCAAAAAAATATTTCTTTTAACCAAAAAGCATAAAAGTAAAGTTCCAAAAGACATAAAAAAAGGAACTTTTTGTGCCTTTAAATCAAGGAAAGCTCTGACAACGAAATTTGGGCCCCCAACATTTTTTACTTAATCAACATCTTTCCCCCCGGTGAAAAGATTTTTTCTACCCAGAAGACTGAAAAAGAAAAGGGTTATTCTTCTATTGGGGAAGAGAACCCACATCTACTGTGGAAAATCAAACAAGGGTCCCTGATTTCAATCTTTCTACCCTAAAGCATAAACAAGGTTTTGTTCAAATGTTGCAAAACTACAATCACTCTCAAAGGCCAAGTCAATGAGGTCCCCATTAGTTTTCAAGATCTTGATAATCAAGGTAGGCCTACATCCAGGCACCAAACTAAGTGATATGTTAAAAAGTGGGGCATGTGCTTACGTTCGACTTAATTTTGTATTTTTATTTAATTGCCCTTAAAATATTTTAGCTTTAAATTTCATAATGTAAGATCTGATGATTACAAATCTAACAATAATACCTTAATACAATTATATCAATAAATATTTTAATAAATTGAATTTAAAATCTAGTCTGTTATTTTCTGTAGGGGTATCTCTCACTTGTTAATGGATGATCAAATAAACACATTAAGAATTCATATTTGATGACGTAGCCCTAGCCATATTTGTTATGATCAACTGGTTCCTAAATCTTGTTATTTAAAAATACTTTACCTAAACATTAGGAGATAAAGAACAAATTTGATGAATTATTATGTATCCTATCTCTGTTAAGGTAGATAATTGATCTAATTATATTGCTAGAGGTGTGGATATACAGTGATGAGGCAATTTACTACAACATTCCCAATTATAACTCGTATTACGCATTTAAAGATACCAGAAAGGGGGGGGGGGGGGGTGTGCTATGTTAAAAAAACTTAATGGTTTCAAACCACTAACTAGTGAAAATAACTGAGGACTTGTCTTACATATTGTAACCATTAATAATGTTCCTTTTTCATCTCAGTTTCAACACATATTAATAATTTATAGACCACCTAATTATAATACACAAGCTTTTTTTAACCTTCCTGGAAAATAAAATTAATATATTAAAACAAAAAAAACAACTTATCGACTTAAATCAGACTTCCCATGAATACCTAGACCTACTAGCTACAAATGGATTTGAATGTATTAACACCCCTACCCAATAGAAATGTAAACTAGAGCAATTAATGTTTCTACCAACAAATTTTGGAAAAGTTAAAAGATTTAAAAAATAAGGGATCTCAGAACTGCTTCTATAATAAATTTCCCCCCAACAACTGTTCACCAGGGAATGATAATATATCAATATAACTTATAAAACTAGTAAAGGAAAGTAAAAGTCCTATACTATTACAAATAATTAACTATCTTTTGAAGCTGGAAAGTGCCGATAAACATGAATAAAATTTTGGTTTTAAAAAAAAAGGGCTTAAAAAACTATAATATAGGGTGAAATTATTGTCTTGAAAACTAATAAAAAAGGCTGAAATAGATTGTTTAAAAAAGAAAATAATTTTTTGCTGGACAATATGGTGTCTTGGGAAAAACTATAATATATTGGCTAGACAATATTGGGGTCTTGAAAGACTATAATACACAAGCTGCACTACTGGCTAATGATAAAATTCAAAAAATTTTATCTACAAGGGAAACTTGGGAATTGGTTTGTTTATTGACCTGACCAAGGCCTTGATACAGTTGATCACAGGATATTAATTGATAGATCAATCCTTGGACCCATTCTTTTTGTAGTTTATATAAATTATGTACACAAAAGTAATTTGAATGAACACACTCAACTTTTTGGAGATGACACTTATTTATATTTGAGAAAATTAATTTAATGTTTTACTAAATAATGTTCAATCCAACATCTCTCCTTTGCTAGATGGATTCATACCAATAAAACTCTCTATTAATTGAAAATAACTAAACTTATTTCTATTCTCAAAACCTAGCCTCAAAAGAATAATAAAAAATAAAAAAAATCATGTAAAAAGAGATACTGGAATATGTAGACTATTACTACCGGGCCTGACTGGGCAAGCGTCTCTTATGGGACGGCCACAAAATTTAAAATAACAAAAAAATTTAAATTTCCCATTTGAGGAGCATTAAGCAGATGTGCCTATGCATTACTAATCGAGAAAAAAGAACTTTTTCTTTGGTACACTCTTTAAAAATTTAATATATATATATGAGTAATATTTTAGGTTTTGCAAAACCCAAAACGAGACTTAAAAGACTATCTGCACTCCAAAATAGAATTATTGGGTCGCTATATCAATTAGCTGTCAGGGAATATAGAACTACCAAAATTTATAAAAAATCTGGATTTAATGCCTCTCAATAAACTGATTATTTACCAAACAGACATTCTTGTTTACAAAATAACCAAAAGTAAACTTTTAAAAAATCCACATATTTGAATTTCCTCAGTCAGGGGCTCAATGAAATATATCATGAAACTTGTAACACTGTAAACTATGGAACAAATTCAACTTTAAATAAAATGACTATAATATTTAATGCAATTCCAACAGATATACCTTTCTTACTGGAACTGACACATTTTTTTTTTTTACCAATGAACAACTTTAAACCAACATACCAAAATCTTGTAAAGTTTTGAACATTTTTCTGTTTATGATTAAAATAGGTCTACAATACTGTAAAATCTTTTTTTTAAGTCTCATCCTATCTACTTGCCTTTAATCACAATTTTTCTAATAAATTCACCTTTTCTCAGTTAACATTTTAGAATCTATTATTATTTCCTGAATATACCTACATGCATTGTTTATTATTGTAATACAATAATTTTCCGCAATTTTTTACTTTTATCTCAAATTTACTTTGGATCAGTAATTAATGATCAAATAATAAACAAAAGAGAGAGGAGAGAATATAAAAATACATCTAGGTCACCGGAGTTTTTTAAATTAATAAGATGAAAATTATTAAGGATGATGATGTCATGTTTTTTACTATATTAAAATTAATTTTAAAAAACCTTTAAAAATACACAATAAGGAAAGTTTCAAAAAACAGTTGCATACACTTTAGGAAAAGTTCAAACATAAAAAAAAAACACATTTAATTACACTTTATAAAGCAGTCCTACAAATTGTTTATAAAACAATATTTAATCACAACACGCAGTTCCCCCCAAATTAATTATTTTGAAGTTATATAGTAAGACAATATTATAACACAGGCTGCACGGTATAAGGCGCTAGTCTCGTGTTAAACAAGACTGCCGAGGATGGGGAAGATCGCGGTTAAATCCCGGTAGGGTGCATTGATATTTAGATTTTCCTAAATGGTTTCTCCCGCTCTCCACGCAAATTTCAGTGCACTTCCTCTACATTACACCACAAGTATGAAACATAAAACGGTTTTATCTACATTTACCGGTTATTTTTTTAAACATCTTGTGGTATCTGGATAAAAAATATAGAACATGAATCCAACTAACCAAGTCTAACCTAACATAAAAACTAGTCTAGGCTTGTCTAATTTAACCCAACTTACTTTAAACTAACCCAAAACCCAAAACCTAATCTTGACGTAACTTTTTAAACATTCACTGGTGGTTGATGGTAGTTGTAAAATGTTTCAGCGATTGGGCCTATGTGAAATAATTTGGCCTATTCTGTTTCCAATCAATCAATGGCAATATTAAAACACAGCCTTACAATGATATCCGAAGCTTGACGTCAGTCCTGAACTTTAATATTGTTTCCGTCGAAGGAAATATTTGAAAATGACAATATTTGATTACTTTATTTGTGTTACTAAGGATTCCATTTGTAATAATTTCAGCTCCAGATAACTCCATGATATCAGAACGTAGAGTCCAATAACGACTGCCCCCGCCATCTCGGCGACATTAATGTTTGCCCCAGACTAAGGTTGACATTATTTACAGTTGGGGAAATTAACTATTCATTATTCATGCAAACTAAACCCTTTATCAACATCTTAATTAATTTAATTAAAAAAGTTGATTTAAACAATATAATATAAACGTTCCTACTAACAAGAACCCTATAGGCCCACATCAGCAGCGCGATGACTAAATATCAAGCTCATTAGTTGGTTATGGAGAAGTGAGGGTTCGAGCCCCGGTCAGGTATATGAAGGGGTTTTTACCCTAAATAATGTACTATTCTTCATTCACTTCATTCTTTTTACATTTTGATCTTATAATCTACCTTCCTCATCTCCCCCCCATTAGGGTGAATAAGCTGCGCATGCCCAGTGCTGAGAAGCGGTGGACAAAGACAAACAACTAAACATGAACCCTCCCAAAGACAAGGCTTATTGATGCGGGGTTTGGACATGGTTCATTCTTTAGCAAAGAAATATACAGACTACAAAGTGTGCGAATTAATTGGGACAGAATAAAAATGTTTTAGTGGGGTTCTATAATATATTATATGTTTTATAAAAATAACTTTACTTACAGTTATTTATGTAACAGTCTAGTATCCATATGTCCTCCTTTAGATGCAATGGCTTCTTGAATACGTTTAAGAAATTGGGCTCCTCCAGTCAAAATGTAACCTTGACGATTTCTAATCCATTACCATAATTAGTAACTAAACGTATACCGAACGGGTTTGTAAGACGCGGTGCTAAGAGAGAAATTTATAATACGTATCTATGTCTAGAACACTTTTCAAAGTTGGTCCAATGAGATTACGATGAACAATAGTTGATAAATAAGGGCAACAAAGTAGTGGTTTGTAGCTGCCATCTTGATTTAAAATGGCGGACGTAAATATTAATTGGCCTATATGTTACTCAAACGTTCGAGCTATTCCCATGACAGATTTCAATATAATCGGTTTAGTATTTCTTTCATGAAAGAGTAACAAACATACACCCCATTTTTATTATTTTGTTTTTCTTCCAACCCAGTTTTCCATTAATAAAAAAACATTGTCAAAATTTAAAAATTCCTGCTTCAAGTGCAAGTGTTCTAATTCCTTAGAAGAAAGGCCGAAAAAAGGGGTTTAAAAAAAGTGAAATATTAGCTATGTTAATGTTAAGTTTAAAACTACTTATCTTTGGGTTTTAATTTTATTTGTTTTATCAAATCGTTGTTCAGTACCTTCAAATAAGCATCTGCCACATTTACAATTAATTCCATTTTGTTATTTCTTTAAAGTGTTTGTTTTCCTCGATGTCGTCTAAGCACAAGTTTCTGGTCTTTGTTTACTGCTGGAATTTTCACATTTTAAAATACTCACACGTGTTTACTGTACCCAAAAGGGGTTTGGGGGGCCCGGGGGTTATTCAAAGGGGCCCTGTCTAAAATAATTGTTGGAATTTTCATACCCCCGTGAGGCATTTAGAGGGTTTATTGTCTGGATTTTTAAATTAGATTTTTCTAAAAGCTCTATATTGGAGCGGTAATCACCGGGATTCTTTTAAATCTAAGACCCTCTAAAAGATATCCGGGGCCCACACCTATACAAAAAAAAATCAATGCTTCATATTTTATTTGAAGTGGTCCTCACAGGATTTTTTAGATAATCTAAATATATTTACAACATTATAATTAAGTTCATTGCGTCTTTCCTCAGCAAAAAATTTATCCCTCCCTCACAAAAACAATTTTCAGCAACTTTGGGGGAGGATGCCTACTGCCCCCTCCCACTGCCTTACGCACGCTTATGTATTTAAAAACCAAAACCCGGGGGTTTTCGCGGGGGGGAGGGGAGGTGTCACCCCCCAATGTTGGGTTTTAAGACTTGAAAATTGGGTTTTTTTGGAGTTTTTTGGATCGGGAGTTGGGAAATTCTAGGTTTATTCGGTACCCCACTTTGTCTATTAAAAAGTATTTTAACCACAAACTGTACAGACCTTTTAAAAATTTCCCAACTGTTGATCCCTACTCTACAAAAAATCCCAATTTCAAAATCATAAAAACATTAAAAGGGAGATTCTTTTTAAAAATTGTAGAAATCTCATTAATAAGTAGTCATAGCCCCGTTGTCAGTAGCAGAGACAACGGCCGGTGGTGTATACCAAATGCGGTATGGAAACGAATCAAAAGGAAAAAAGAGCGCCTAGTAGAAACATTTCCCAGCCAGAAATCTTGAAGTGACAGCATTGTCAGCCATTTTTTTTGTTTAGGGTTAGTGTTTTTTTTATGCTGTCGGGCTGTAGACTTCCATTTTTGTGTTCAAATTACATAATTTGTAAACCCAATGCCTTAATTAGGCCTTTTTTAAAATTGTAAAGGCAAAAATGCATTTAATTTTTCGCAACATTTTAATTTTTTCTTATCAAAAGCTCTGATGATGAAAGAGGACATTGAGGTTAGGTTAATGTTTGGCTTTGAATACACACAATTTTTTTAGAATATTCATACTAGTTTGAATTAAATTGATTTTTCTTATTTCATTTTTATTAAAATGGGGCTTTCATGAAAGAATTTAAGTGGGCTCAAAGCAAAAATAAAGGGTGGGGGAGAAAATAGGGCGTGTTACATTGTTACAACCCCTGGGTGGGTGTTGCTAAGCGCTTGCGTGTTTAGCTCGATGCTAGGACGGGGAGATCGAGGTTCGAATTCGGTCGGGTGAACTGGGGTGGTTTTTCCTTAATTTTTTCCACTCTCCTCCCCCAAAAATGTGGGTTCACTTCCTCTAATTAAACCCCCCCAATTTCCCCAATCCATTAGCGTAATTATACTTAAAGGTAAACCCGAACGGGAGTAAGACGGTGCAAAAAAATATTATTTTTAAATTTTAAAAAACTTTTTATAATTTTTAATTTGTTTAAGTAAGTACATTAAAAAAAAATTAGTTTTTTTTTTTCACCCTTTAACTTTTCAAATTTGGGATACATTTTAAATTTTCTTTAAATTTAGGTTCGATTTGCTAAAATTTTGTAAACCCTGTTTTGAGTCCCGATTTAGAATTTCCAAGTTATTTAATAAAATATCAGGGGAAGCCCCCTCATCCTACGCGCTAAATTTAATTGTTGAATATTTTATTGACGTCCTTTAAATTTTAGGGCAACTTCCATGGGGTTTTTGGACGGGAAAAATTGGAGACAGGTATAAAAAACTGTGAAATCGAAAAAAATTTCAATTTTATATGTTTTATTTTAATTGAAATTTTTTAAATAACATCCCCAAATTGCTAATTTTTGATAAAGGACTAGCGAGCTCAAACTTAGCGAGCTTACTATTAAATATTGCTCCCAAGTGTTTTATATTAAAATGGGGTTTTTCCAACCGGGGGGGCCGCGTGTTTTGGGTGGGGTCACAATAAATTTTTAGCTTTATATTTTTTTTTTAATAATCTTAATGATTAAAGGGAAGATGCGAATTCAATAGAAATGAAAAGCTTTTAAAAGTGCAAAAAAAACCTATTATGCTAGGTCCTTTGGCTTTTCATTCTATAGTTTTTGTGACTTGTTTACTGGGGGCAGCCTTTTAATGTTAGTTTATAAAAAATCTCCCCCCAAATTTGGTTTTTTTGTTAATTTTCCTTTTTTTTTTAAAACATTATAAAAATTTAAAACAGCATTAGGGGACATGCGGTTTAATGTCACGTCTTTTGTTTGGTTTTTTGGGTGAAGGTAAATTTAAGGTTTTTTAAAATTCTGACCAGGGATTTTATCCTAATATCCCTCCAGAAAAAAAGGGTACATTTCCTATAAATTTCCCTTTTTCCCACGCTGTAGTTAACTTAGATATCCGGGTGGTATTAATGCACAGTGAAAAAAACTTAAAAACCAGATTTGAACGCTTTAAGTTATCATAGGGTCGGATGGGCAAAAAAAAATTGTGGTTATAAAACTACAAAATGTTGGAAAGCTGAAAAGTCATTTAAAAAATACACATTTGAACGATATCTGCAAATCTAAATAAATATTTAAGCTCTTTGGATTTTTAGCTCAGATGCGGGTAAATTTTAAAAAAATTTTTAAAAACAATAAAATTTTTCCAAGTTATTTTTTTTTAAAAAATGGGCCACGAAAACCCCAAAATCCCCCCTTGTGCTTTCGAAAAATTTCCAGAAAAAAGGGGGAAAAACCCCCAAAAAAAAAAATCTTGGGTTGCTTTAAAATTTTTTATCCCCCAAAATTAATAAAAAAAAAAACCAATTTAACAAAAAAAATTTTGGGACCCTTTCTGCCCCCCCCCCCCCCCCCGTTCTAAACTTTCCCCCAGTCCTCCCTCCATTTGGGGAATTTTTCAAATTTTGGGAAATCTTACAGTTGGGAAAATCACGGGTTTCACCCCCCCCCCCCCCCCAAATTTTTCGGGGCAACCCCCCGACCACAACTCCCTTTCCCTACAAACGGGGGGAAATATTACAAAAACCCTGAAACAACGGGCTTAAAATTTTTGGGGTGACTGTTGAACGTAACATTCCGTCACTTATGACCAGGGTTTTAAAAGGAAAAAACTTTTTGTGGAGCAAAAAAAAACACTTTCCCGTCATAAATAAGAATGCAAAATATGAAAAAATTGGGACATGGATGGGGATAGAAACGTTTTAAGTTTGTTAAAGTGGCTTCACCGGGCATTGTTCTCTTAAACCCAATCACATCCTTCCTTCACTCGGACAATTTTTTCGGATAAATATTAAGAACTTTCCCGCCTTGCGTCAAAAGGTCAAATGGTTTCCCCATCTTAATGAATTTCTTTTATACTCAGCGAGTTTTAAAAAAAAAACGTTGAAAAAAAAACAATAAATTTTTTAAATAATTCTAAAAATGCCCAACACGTCACAAAATTATTATTTTTAGTTTCTATTTTTTTTTTTATAACTTTTATTTTTTTTTAAAATTTCTACAACTTAGTTTTTTGGGCTTGGGCCAAAAATGTCCCTGTGGAGCTTCCGCCAGATTGATTAAAATGTCTGTGTACATGGTATTCCTAAATAGAAAAAAAAAAAAGTTAAAATTAAAAAAAGACAATTTTTTTCGGGGGTAAGAGACTTGTGTGTGAACATGTCAAGAAAGGGGGGGGGGGGGAGTAGAAAACCCCAGGGTGAATTTTTAAATCAATTTTATTTTCTTCTCTTCTTTTTATTTTTGCTTTGGCCTCTAAGTGTGAAGCGTTTGACTGGTTAGATGGACCCGCTTCGTAAAACATCCTCGAGTTTCCCCAAGTATCAACTTTGTTAAGGATTTCGTGAATCGTTCCTTGTCCAAAATTCGCAAAAACACAATTGAAAAATACTCAGATGCATGCTTGTGTCATAGAAGATCGTCATTGGTGAAACAAGATTTTTTATTATTAATAGATTGGGGACATTAAATAGTTCTACTATATAATATTAAAAGGGAAGATTTGATTTTTGTTTTTTTTTTGTAATGGATAAATCAAGAGCTACTGACCGATTTAAATATTTTTTCACCAATATAAAGTACATTATCACGATAACATAGCTATATTTTTTTAAAAATTTTAATTTACCCCTCAAAAAAAAATGGAATAGTCATTGGAAAAAAAAAGTTGTTAAAGGGGGAAAGTGGGTTGGTAAAGGGGGGGGGGAGGGGGAGGAAAGAAAAATAATAAAATACGAGGAAAGAAAAAAAAGGAGAGAGAGATTAAAAAAAAATTTGGGGGGAAATAGGGAGTAAATGAAAGTGGGGAAAGCTAAAAAATTAATTTGATTTTAACAATTTGTTTGATTGGTGTTAAAAATTTCCCTTTTTCCCGCCTAGGAAAAAAAAAATTTTAGGGGAAATGAGATAAAAATGGAGGGAGGAAAAAAAGAGGGGGCTATACATGTGGGGGGGATGTAATTTTAAAAAAAATAGTAAAAAAAAGTTTTGTTTTTAAAGGGGACTGATGGATGATTTGAACTTTGTTTTTACCGGGGATTCTTTAAAATATTTTTTTACGCAGAAGGGGGCTAGTTATCTAAAAAGAAGATCTAAAGATGAAGGGAAAAAAAAGCATTCACCACTTTTTTTCTGGGTGTGAAATTTTAAATTTTTGTTTAATCAGGGGTCAAACCCAAAACTTATGGGTTCCAGTTCTTTTCCGGCCCCCCCATCAAAATTTTTAAAGGGTTTCCCGATACTGGTTTTTGTACTGATGGGTTTTCTTTATTAGTTTTTGGGTTCTTTTAAATAAAACATAGTTAAAAAATATGAAAAAATCAAAAGAGAGGAAATCGAGGCTTAAAAAATAAGATTAATTAAAGAAAGAAGGGATAAAATGTAACAATAGAAATAAAAATTAAAAAGTATAACTTTAAAACCAAAAATGAATTTTATGAAACCCCCCCCCTTTTCCCCTCTTTTTCTCTCTCTTCCTTTTTTTTTTTTTTTTATATATAAAATTTTATATAACACAAAAACACACACCCACACAAACCGCCCCCATTACAATTCTGGTTCTTGTTGAAAGGAATTTTATTTTCGGATTCCGTTTCGGTTTTGCTGGTTCAAAAAATTTCCCGGGAAACCCTATGCAGAAGGTTTGTAGCCAACACCCGACGAGGGGGCGGGGTCCGGGGTGCCACTTGCAAAGCGCTCAGATCAGCCTCAGGCCGTAACGTAGTCCTCGGGGGCCGCGGGGCGGATCAGGGAAGTGGGCCTCTACATAAAGCTGTCATTCATCGGGAAACCAGGCCCATTATTTACAAATCAGCCATTGTTCAACATTCTTCATTTTTTCAATTTGTTTTAAACGTTTTTCAAAGGGAGGGAATGGAAATAATGGGATATATCTTCGAAATTTTTTTTACAAAATTTTTGTGTTTCTTCCGAATTTCCTTTTGTGTGAACTTTGAAACAATTGGGGTTCAGAATTTGTAGTCCCTACAATAATCATGATGCCTTGGAAACCGGCTCTCGAGCGGGGATAGAGAGTTCTATCGTGGATCAAATAAGTTTGCAGGGAAAAACAGCTTTTGGGGACCACAAAATCTTTAAATTTGAGACAATTCATTTTTCACTTTTGAACTCTTTTATCAAAAAATTTGGGATGGACTTCCCAAAAATAAAAAATTGACTTGTAAAAAAGAAATTAATTTGTTGGGTATTCAGTGGGGTAAAGGGGGGCCCGGCACGGCCCATTTTGCCCCGGCCTAGTTACGGCATGATCACCCGATTTGGGTAAAAACAACCTGGGGGCCCAGGGGAAAAATGGAGGGGGACACATTAGCTGGATGCGCGGACTCATTGGTGTGTAGATCACAGTTGGGTAAAACCCTGGTCGGGGGTTAAAAAAGGGGGGGGTTTCTTGTAATATACTTTTAGAAATGACATGAACATCGAGGAAAGGAGAAAACAGGGTTTTGAAATCTTTTAGACAAAGCCCCATTTGGGTTTCATGAGGGATTATTGATTATGTTTTTTTTATAAAATACGAAATTTTACCAAAAATTATAAAAATGATTTAAGTTTTTAAAAATCACTTCGTTCAGTAAGCTTGACCTTGTCACTCTCAGGGATAATACATCGTTAGTGATGCTTAAACCCGTCATCTCAGTGGTATAATACATCTTCAGTATAGCTGTGCCTTTTCAGCTTCAGTGGTATAATACATCAGTTAGGGGATTTTGCCCTGGTTTTTACCTTTCAATTCTTTCCTTTGGGGTATAAAAAATCGTTCATTTTAGCTGTACCCGTCACTTCAGTGGTATAATCATCTGTTCATCATAGCTGTGACCTTTTCAGCTCTCATGGATTTTACATCGTTTTAGTGATAGCTGTGACCTTGTATCTCAGTGGTATAATAAAAATGTTCAGTGATAGTGTGACCTTTTCAGCTCTCAGGGTTAATACATCGTTCAGTGATAGCTGTGACCTTGTCATCTCAGTGGTATAATACCAGTTCAGTGATAGCTGTGACCCTTTTCACTCTCAAATGGTATAATACATCTGTTCAGTCATGCTGTGACCTTGTCAGTCCGTGGTATTACATCGTTCAGGGGGGGAGCTGTGACCCTTTTCACCTTTAGGGTTATAAATCTTTTATGTAGCTGTGACCTTGTCACTCTCAGTGGTATAAAATCAGTTCATGATAGCTGTGACCTTGTCAGTCTCAGGGGTATAATACTCAGTTTAGTGATACGTGACCTTTTCATCTGGGTATAATACATCAGTTCAGTGATAGCTGTGACCTTTTCAGCTCTCAGTGGTAAATACATCTTCAGTGATAGCTTGACCTTGTCATCCATGTATAAAAATCAGTTCTGATAGCTGTGTTTGTCAAAACTCAGTGGTATTTACAGTTCAGGTAGCTGTGACCTTGTCAGCTCTAGTGGTATAATAATTGTTCAGTCATAGGGCCTTGTCAGCCCAGGGTATTACATCTTTCAGTGAAGCTGTGACCTTGTCAGCTCTAGTGGTTTTAAAAAATCGTTCAGTGATAGCTGGACCCTTTTCAGCTCTCAGTGGTATAATACACAGTTTTGGGATAGCTGTGGCCTTGTGCTCTCATGGATTTTACTCGTTCAGGGTTTCTGGACCTTGTCGTCTCAGTGGTATAAACATCTGTTCAGTGATAGCTGTGACCTTGTCAGCTCTCAGTGGATAATACTTTTGTTCAGTGATAGCGTGACCTTTTTAACTCTCGTGGTTTTAATCGTTCAGTATAGCTGTGCCCCGTCATCTCGTGGTATTTACATCGTTCATGATAGCTGTGACTTTCATTTCAGGGAAAATAATTGTTTAGTGATAGCTGTGACCTTGTCAGCTCTCTTTGGGATTTACTCTTTTAGTGATAGCCTACCTTGTGCTCTCGTGGGATTTTCATCTTCAATGATGCGTGCCTGTCAGCTTCAGGTATTTACATCGTTCAAATATACTGTGACCCCCTTTTAACTTCAGTGGGATTTCATCTGTTCGTGATAGCTGTGACCTTTTCACTCTCAGTGGTATTTACATCGTTTTTTTGTAGCTGGACCTTTCACCTCATGGTATTTAATCGTTCAGTGATAGCTGTGACCTTGTCCCGCTCTCAGTGTATTTCATCGTTTAGTGATAGCTGTGACCCTTGTCAGCTCTCATGGGATTTTACATCGTTTATAAGCTTGACCTTGTAAAGCTCTCATGGATAATACATCTTTTAGTGATAGTTGACCTTGCAGTCTCAGTGGTATAATACATCTGTTTAGTATATCTTGATCTTGACGGTTCTTTTTGTGTAAATTTGTTACTGAAAATTAAAATTACAAAGGGGAAGCTATTTAAAATTTTTAAATATACTTTAATTAATTAAAAGCCCTGAAAATTTTAATGTTAAAATTGGGACAGGCAAAAAAAAATTATTTATGTTTACAAACACATTAAATTAAATCGAACTGGGCTGCTAAGTTTGTAAAAACCCTGGCTTAGTTTAAATTAAAAAGAGGGGGTGTCTTGTGTTTTTCCTAAACTAAAAAAATTAAAAAAATTTAACATTGGAAAAAAGTTTATTGCAGCCCATTTGGAAAGGGCTTTCGTACCTTATTTAAAAATTTCAACAAATCAATAGTATTTTTGAAATTTTTATAACTTTTTTAGAAAACTTCTATGGTTCATGAGCCTTTTGAAATTCAATCATTCAGTCATTTTCCCTATTTATTTGTCCATTTTTTTGGGATCGTTTTTAAACTTGTATCCCTTTTAGCCTACTTTAAAACGAGACATATACGGGTTATATAAATTGGGGCAAAATTTAGGGGCGGTTTTTCATCAACAAACTTAAGAAACGTGCATATAAACTTGGATCAGAAAACTCATTCTTAGGGGGCGGGCTCAGAGAGCAACCCGAAACGGCAACGCAACGAAAAAACTGCAGTTGCTTTTGTAGAGCACATAGAGTTTTAATGAAAACCCTTTTACTGCGGGAAAACGAAGGTGGGGCTGCAAAACCCCAACTGCTGGGAAAAAACGCGACCACCATTTCCCCGGCAAATGCTGTAAAAAAAATTTTACCATTTTCCTTTTTTTCGTGTGTCCTGTGGAGGGGTAAATGAGGTGAAAACTGTGCTGAAAGAAAATAACAAAATTCGTTCATTTTAAAAAATATGTGTTTAAAATAAAATTAATAAGCGGTGCAAAAAATATAGTTTTTTAAAAAGGACCGTCTATTCAAAACAACACGGGGAATTGTCATAAAAAAATTTGATACAGATTTTTTATCATCATTTTTTTTTATTTAAAATTTATAAAACAAAAAATAATATTAAAAAAAACGAAGGAGGGTTTTTTTAACTCCGAGGCCTTATGGTTGAGCTACCATGGAAAATTCCTTTTTTTCTATGTATTTTTGTTTCTACTTTTAAAAAAAAAAACATCACAATAAGTATTGTGTGTGGAAAAACAACACAAAGATTTAAACAACTTATAAAACAATACTTTTATAATTGCACAGTAAACACAATATAATTTTTTAATATGTTTATGTCCATTTTGTTATGTTTATACCTTTTACCTTATCTATTCTGTTGCACAAGATCACCAACCATGTAACCCATTGGTGGTACAGGTGAAACGTTACAAAATTTTGCCAGTTTACCCGCAACGAACCGACTGTGATCGAGTGTCCCATCATCATCAATGCATCTAACCGCGGTTTTTTTGTATCAAAAATCAGGTAGGACATTGTCCATCTATAACTTGTGAAATTTGTAAAACACAAGTGCTTGTATAAACATTCAAATGATCTTGTGTACACTGAAATTTTTTTTTCAAAAATACCCATTTTTCATACCAAGCTCTTACGTGTCGATACCTGTAGTTAAAAAACTCCCGAAATTTTTTAAATTACGTCAAAGGGAAGGGGCTCATGATGTATTCCCTTTAAAAGGGGGGGCTTCATCGGCACAAAAAAAGTGGGGAATGGTTCCGTGGTTCATACCCTTGTGTCAAGATGGATTAACCCGGAAAGGGTTTTGCTTTCGTTCCGCCGTCGTTTAAATTAAAAAAAAAAGGTGCCTCCTCTTCGACGAAAACATCTCGAAACTGAAACCTAAAAAAGTTTTTCCCATATTAACATTAAATGCAACTAGAAACCAAAACTATCACGAAAGAAAAAAAAAATTAAAAATAGAACTGAAGTTTTCGTTGCTTGCCGTTGGGGTTCTCCTATTCCGCGCCCCTTTGAGTTATTGAAGGTTTCCCCAAAGATTGATTAGTCGGGAGGGGGGGGGGGGGGGGGGTTCCATTGAATGACCCGCTTACCCACCAATTTCAACCCATTATATTATTTTTTTTGGGGAATTTAAAAATTCCCCTGCCGATATTGACGTTTTAAGGAAGCAAACACATACATTAGGTGAAGCAACAGGTGCGTCAAAAAAGGAACGCAGGTCAAAATATCGGGGCAGGCCCATTTTGGAAACCTTTTTTTTGACCAAATGTTTTAAATTTTTTTTTTTTTTCTCTTAATCTTTTTTCTTGTTTTGTTTTTCTTTACTTCTTCTGTTGGATTTCTTATTAGGAAAAATAAAAAATTCCTCCTAGCTCAGAAACCAACGTTTATAGACCCATGTTTTCATGAATTGTGTTAGTGTTTTTTTCGATTGAAAAAACCCCGAATATTTGACACAAAAATTTAAAATACACTCTGTATGAAATAAATGTTGCTATTTTTCTTCGATATTTTTATTTTTTGATTCAATTTTTCATTATTTCCACGACGTTTCTTTTAAAATTTTCAACATACTCTCAAACAAACTTTTGCGATATTTTGGGGGAACTTTTATTTTGGAAGGGAGGAACATCGAAAGCAATTAAAAGAAAACTTCCTTCTATTTTCCTACATGCAGTATTTCCGGTCGGAATGTTATGAATCTTTTTCAGTTTTAGCGTAATAGGACACAATAAAATCAAAAGAAGGGGTTTTTTTATTAATAAGTCAAAAAAACTTTTTAGTTCTATAAAGTCATGACGTGATTCATTTTGCCGCATTGATATTTTTTCTCTTCTTTTTCTCTCTCTCATATATATATATAAAAATATATTTTTATATTTTTATATATATTTATAAATTTATTTATAAAATAATTTATAAAAATTTTTATGTTTAAAAGACTAGCCTGAATAAATGTTTTTACCCACATTGGGGGACTTTGATAAAAACGATTTAATTGGTCCAGTTTTCTGTTCTGTATAATAATAATTTAAAAAAGGGGTGGTCTTATTTTTTTAAAATTAAAAATTCTAGTGTTTTATAGTTTTTTTTATTTTAAGAATTTAAAAATTTTTTTCTAGATTTTCACACTTTAGATTTTAATAAAAGCCGACTTTCATTAAATTTCAGATAATTTCCCCACACGTGAGATTTAAAACACAGATTAAGATGTCATAGACCCACCTCACGGCTCCCCGCAAGAAGGAAATGAAGAGGCTAAACCCGAAGGGGTATACAAAACGACATTTTCCTTCTCGAAACTTTGTAAAAATAAAAGGTTGGTCATTCAGTGCGTTTTTTTTCCCCCAAAACTGCGTTGTTTTTAAAAAAGAGACGTAAAGGATTGCCATACCTTGCAACTTAAAAACTTAACACAAATAATCTTTCTACCCGCTCTCACTTAAAAAATCGAATTTTAATAAAAATTGAATAAAAAATTACTGGGGTGTATAATTCCATACATTACAATATTATTGTTTTAAAAGCACCACGTCTTATACCCCTTCGAAAATTTATACGCCCTATGTTAAAATACGCTAATTGTTTTAAGGGTAAAGAAGGGGCCCTATTTTTTAGGAAATGTACCCTTTGCGGGTGGGAGAGTGGAAAATTTGTTTGTAAAACCCCTTCTCAGTAACCCGACCAAGATTCGAACCTCGTCCCCAGTCGTGGCAGTCAGTCTACTGCGAGGGGGGCGCGTTTTGACCACGCGGCCACCCAGGGGGGGTATTTCTTTTTTTAAAAAAACGAATGGATAAAATTTTTCCTTGAAAATCTAATTCCCCCCATATTACATATTCTTTTTTGGTGTTTCCCAAAAAAGGCCAACTGATGGATTAAAAATTGGAATTGTGTTCGTCAGGTGGCTATCAAGTTTTCGAGTGCAAAAGCCACAACGACTCCCCGATTTCTCGGATGTTTCTGCCCGTGGAGTTGAAAAAGACGCTCTGAACACAAGGAGGGCACTAAGTACCATGTGTCGCAAGATTTTCAAACATAATTTGAGGGCAATGGAATCGTATGCCCTTCCGACACCTACCTCTGTGTTAACACGATTTTAGTCGCCAACAATAACAAAACAATGTTAGTGTAAAACAACACACATGAGAGGTTTTTAATAACCTACTTCTCCGTAGGATTACACCTTGCTGAAAGAGAAATCAGAATCTGCTTCAGTGGCGCAGCATCCCACACACTGTATGCGACCCTGATCCATTGAACAAAAATTAAAACGCGATTATCAACAATTTTTTTTTCCCCAATAATAAACTTTTATTTTAGATCATTCTCCCGTTGATTGTTTTCAAATTTAAAACCTGTGTTTTGGAAAACATCAATACAGGGTTACACAATTTTACATTAACTGCTTATTTCCTCACAAGGGCCAAATGAAGCTGTCTCTTGTTGTTGCTTTCGGTCATGCGTTGCAAATGGCATCCCACTGGTTTGAGAGGTTGGTTCTGGGATTTTTTTGGTTCCCAGTCCCGAACTTTCCAGGCAGGGGGGGGCGAAGTAGAGATAATTAACTTTAACGGAAACACTCGCACGTTAGGAGAAATCTTGTGTGGATTAGGGCTCGCCCATGCTAATTTTTGTTTTGGTTTTTTTTTTTCGGGAAAGTTTAATCCACAGAAAAGCCACAAGAGAGCCAACCGAGAGCGGACGCCATCTTTTGGCAAATATGTTCAACCTCTGCTTAAAGGGGGCATGGGGCTCTCAGTTTTTAGACCGGCCCTTCTTCTTTATCCAAGTACTCCTCATTTGTCCTCACGGATGAGTTGACCCCGTTCCGGGCCACTTTTCACAGGAAAAATCGGGAAAAGCGCCGGGATCGAACCGGGAATGTTTTATCGTAGCCATAAACTCTGACACTAAGCCACAGAAGGGTCAGTCATTAATAACCTACCTTTTTTATGTCAGCATTTAACACCCGTTGGGTTTTGTACGTATCAAAAATTTAAAGAAAAAAAGAAAGGAGAGAAAAGTAAATTTTAGAAAATTACCCTTTTTACGCGATGGAGTCTAAAAACCTTTTTGGAGAAAAAACAATTTTAGTAGCCCGATCGGAAAATTCAAATTCCCCCTTTTCCTTTTATCGAACAAAAACAGGGTTTTAACAGTAGCAGCGTGACCCCCCGTGCAGTTATATCTAACAAGGTGTGACAGGGTCTTAGAGCAAAATTAAGGACATTCATGTGATTTAAAAATTTATTTTTTTTTATCCAATAGGGTGAATGCAAACAAAATTTAAAAAAAAGGTTCAAAAATATTTAATCAGCGTCTTACTCCCTGTTATGTTGTCACACATGTATAAACATTAATGTAAGGGGATGAGAAAGGAAGATTTAGGAAAAATATACCCCATTGCGTGAAGGGTTGGGGAAAAACCATTTAAAAAAACCCGCTTCATTTTGACCCGAAAAATTCAAACCCCCCAATCCCCCCCACACAATCAGGCCAGTATAACCGAGAAGACCCCTTAGACTATTCCCCCCCAACTGAAAAAATCACATAAGGGGATACGAGATACCCGGGGGGTAGGAGGGGTAGGGGGGATGAATGTAAACTTACTTTTTTAAAATGTAAAAAGTACCAAATATTCTTAAACAACAAAAATAAAAATTATTTGAAATATATAAAATTACATACACTACACAAATAGTGGGTGGCCCTTTGTTTTGGGGTAGGTTTTTGCCCAGGACTCGATGTTGCAGCTTCAAACCCAGCCGGGGTTATTAGATTTTTACAAAGCTAAAAAATTCCTGGCAAAATCCCAGTAGATTGTGATAGTAAAAGACCCTTGAGAGGAGTGAAAATACCTTCCTGGTGTTTTTATAGGTTTTTCTCACTCGCTCGAGAAATCCAGTGTAAAAAGCAAGGGGGAAACTACCGCCTTTGGGGATTTCCCTAAGAAATGGCTTTCTAGATATGGTTGGGGCAGCACTAACCAGCGAACCCCGGAGGGTGAGAAGCTCATCAAACCAACAGGGGCTACACCTTTTTTTATCCCACTTCAAAAGGATTGATCAAGTGTGACATAAAGATGTAGTTACAAAGCGGCAGAACGTTCTTTTTTTGAAAATTCAAATAAATAAAAAATCGGATTTAACGATGGTGAAAATAAGTGGCTGGTGTGAAAGAAATGTGGCCTTTTAAACAAAGGGGGAGAGTTTTAGCTTGACCCCCCCCCCCCCCCATTTTTTCCCTAACTTGGTTATTGATGCAACTAGCTCTAAGGTTTTTCACATTTGTTAAAGTTCAAGGCGAGTCTGATGATAGTTAAATAAACAAAAATTTTAAATGCCCAAAACACAACTGGGCCCTTATGAGGGGTGTACACTAAACGACCCAACACAATCATGGGCCTTATGAGGGGTGTACACAAACGACCCAACCAATCAGGGGCCTTATGAGGGGTGACACTAGAAGACCCAACAAATATGGGCCTTTATGAGGGGTGTACACTGAACACCCAACACAATCATGGGCCTTATGAGGTGTACACTAGAACGCCCCAAACAAATATGGCCTTATGCGGGGTCACTAGAACGACCCAAACACAATCAGGGCCCTTATGAGGGGTGTACACTAGGGACACCCAACACAATCAGGGCCTTATGGGGGTTTGTACACTAAACGCCCAACACAACGGGGGCCTTATGAGGGTTTTAACTAAACGACCCAACCAATCAGGGGGTTTATGACGGTGTACACTAAAGACCCAACACAATCGGGCCTTTTATACGGGTGTACACAGAACGCCCCAACCAATCTGGCCTTATGAGGGGTTCACTAGAACGACCCAAACAAAATCGGGGCCCTTAGACGGGTGTACACTAGAAACCCAACACAATCATGGCCTTAGACGGGTGTACACAGAACGACCCAACAAAAAATCATGGGCCTTTGACGGGTGTACACTAGAACGCCCCAAACACAATCATGGGCCTTTGACGGATGTACACTAGGCAAAAAAAGTAAATTTGTCCCAAACGTAAACCACAAAAGACTTTGCGAACAGCTTCTAAAAACATTCGATCGTTTTTTGATGAAACCCAGTTTAAGTTAAATGTGAAAAAACCCTAAAAAAATGTAGTATGAGCAGAAGGAAGGTTATGTAAAAAAGCCCCCCTTTAAAACTAAATGGAAACACACAGATCAAAATGATCCCTAACCAATAAAGTGAAAAATTTAGTTCTTGTAAGTACTCGGGGATAACTAGAAATTTTTTTGGAACTTCTTATAAGTTTAAAAAAATTTTAACGAATTCAAAAAATGTTTAGTTGATGGAACATTGAATTTTTTCCAAAATATTTTTCCAATAAAACTTTTTCAGATATTTTAACGGTCGTTTTTATCCCCTTTATCTTTTGCCTCTCGAAAAATAACAAAACTGCCTTCACAAAATGTTTTAAAGCAATTAGTTTTAAATTTGTTCGTTTCATCGTCCTTTCAACCTCGTGATACCGTTTTTGGGGTTTGAACAAGCAATCAAAAAATTGTGCGAATCATTTGGGCCCATCAATTAATTTTCAGGGGTCGTCTTCACTTGACCAAGTTTGGTGGAGGAAGGTCCAATGTTTTGTCTCTCCCAGATTACAATTTTATAAACAAGGGGATGGTGAAATGGTGTTCTGGGCTGCTTTTCTTAACCCTCCAAAATTGAAGCTTGTTTTGTCTTTGACTCGATATATATGTGACAATTTAGAACGCTTTTAAAAAAGTTCATGGGCTATTTAAAGGGCCTACATCTCTCCCGAAATACCTTTTCACCAACCCTAAAGTTTAGTCTTCTGCCATCGCAAGAACATAACTAATGCAAAACTTTCCTGCACTTTTAATGAAATCTTTATTGCTCTCCAACTTCTATTGTAATTTTTAATTCAAAGCCTTAATCAACTTCAGATTAAACACATATTAAGTGCAATAGCTAAAAATTAGACCCCCCTACCATCCATAAAGTAAAAAAAATATGGGTTTCTTTTAAAAATCGGTTGTGTGGCTATAAGAACGGAAAAAATTCCCCCCTTTAATTTTTATGGCTGTCTCGATTTTCCTACATTAAAGAGAAGAATAAGTGAGTTCTACTTTTAACTTTTCCTTTTTAAAATTTTGAGATTTTAACATGTCAGTAATTGTCTGTTACTTTTAAAATTTTTTTGTAAATAATCCCGGTAATTCCCCGGGTTTGGGGGAATTGTTTTCTTTATATTTCCCGGTCCCAAAACTCGGCTAAAGCCCCATCGTACCCGAAAGATTTTCCCTTTAGAGGGATTAAATTTTTTGGGCGAGCCAGTCATCATCGACCAACCCTCGATTGAAGAAAAATCATTACAAAACAAGGACGTAGGCTGTGACCAGGGGTGCATCTCGTGTTACCACGGGTAAAGTTAAACATGAGGGATAAAATAATATTAAACATACAAAATTAAAGACCCTGGACTCCTTTTCAGTCTCCAAGGAAAAAAATCCAACCCTTTTTCCCCCAAACAACTGATAAAATCCGCTGGGAAACCCCGAACCATGTCATGAATTTCACATGAACTTAAGAGCCCGAAAAATTAGAATCTGTTTAGATTTTCAAAAAAAAGAGTATTTTAAAAAAAATTGCAAAATTGGGTTTAAGTTTAAAATGTTTGGGAAAAAGGAGACTTTACGGTGTGGTACAAGGGAACTTTTTAAAAGTCACTCCTCGCCACTGACCGATATAGGGGCATATCGTTTTATTTGTTTTCGGAGATAAGGAGGTCGGGGTTTTTAACCTCAAATTTGTGTGGGGTTTTTCCCAAATGGGTTTTTCCCCTCTTTTCTACGCGAATACGGACACACTTCCTCCACTTTTATTTTCCGTCCCTACACAATTTTTTGTTTGTAAATAGGATAGGGCCCGGGTGTGAGGGGCGCATATCAGCAGAGGGAAAAGACGGAAAAAAAGTCCCCATATAAGTATCAGAAGTGGAAAAAAACTCAAATTTGATTTCCCCAACTCGCTGCAACAAAACCATACAAAGATGGAGCCGACGAACATTTATTTATGACCGCTTTAATGATTGAATTTAACTTCTTTAACTCTTTTTTGGGTGGCGCCAGTTAAGGGCTAAATAGCTTCAATCCCAAAGGGCCCTGGCCGTGTAATAAAGTGTCGGGGGGGGGGGAGAGAAAGGCGGGGTTTAGAAAACGGATATTTTAAAATTTCGTTTAAAACTACATTGCATTTACTATAATATATACTTCAAAACTTCATAATATGAATTTTTTCGTACCATTAACTCACAACCGGAAAAAAATGTGAATTTAAATTTTTTTATTTAAAAAAATAAAGATGTGTAAATTTTGGAAGTTTTTGTAAAACCTTTAGTTACACAAATTTGTACGATAACTTAAAAACTTATAAAATTTTGGATTCTAGCTACAAAAAATAAAAAAAATTAATAGATGGAATTTGCGTATTTTTAAAATGTAATTGGATTTAAAGAAATTTGAATAATATGTCAAATGGCTACTTATATAAATGTTTAAAAAAATTAACCAATGAAAGGCAAAACCATCCCTACGGACAAGGATTATTGCAAAGGGAAATGTAACTTTTGAGAGTATGGCCTGGGCCGACCCGAGCTAAGATCAATAAACACCGGGGGCCCCTCTTGCGTCGTGCGCCCTACGCTTCCATCAAAAGCCATGGCAAAAAAAAGGGGGAAAATAATCATGCCACCAGAGAAAAGGTGACCTTGATGTTTTTTTTGGGGCCGGGAAAATTCCCCGGACAGTATTCAACTACGAGTATACAAATTTATTAAATCTTACTACCAAAAATTAGTTTGGGGGGACATAAACGTCTCTCCATCAAAATGCTAGTTACATTGTTTGGGTTATATTTTTGCTATCGTTCAAGGTTTTTAAAATTACTCCTTGGATTTGAAGTTGATATTTTACTGGGGAACAAATTAGAAAAGAAATAAATACAAACTATATTCAAAAGTGTAATTATATTTATATAGTCATAGAATAACTGTTGTTAATGTGGTTTAAGTCGAAAGCTCACAAAATTGTTTTAATTCAATATATACTTTGAGGTGCTCGACGATTGGGGGTTTAAAAATTAAAAAACCTTTTTATGAACTACTAAAAGAAACTTTTGAGAAAAAACCCTTTTTGCAGTTTTGCAGATCAAAAAAATATTGTTTTTTTTTGGGTTTAAAGAAGAAGGAATTCTTAGGAACGTTTATAAACCTGGTTTTTGTTTACGCTCCAGTATATCAGACTCGGAAACTCCGGGCTTCTTCACCAACACTGTTAACCCCTTTTTATTAGGGCACCGTTCCCTTTTTCCTCGGGCACAGGAGCCTCGAAGTAAGAATCAAATATGACTAAATTAATACAAATTTCCAGAAAACCCTATCAAGACCAAGAATTATAAACCAAGTTTATATATAACCTACAAAAATCGCATCAAGGGGACAACAAGAAAAAAAACTTAAGGTATCCCCCGGGAAACCCCGTAGTATGCTGCTTGCATTTTCCACTTGAGAAGAAATTTTTGAAGAATTCTTATTTATGTCAGCTCTCACATTAACTTTTTTTGAATTGGGGGATTTGGGTTTTTAATGGAGATCTTGAACACTGCTGAACGGGCTTGAAATTTTTACCTCTTCTCACAACTGGCAAACTTGGCAAAAACACCCCCCCGTAGTGGAACTTTGCCTTTGAAAATAAATCTTCATTTTCCCTTTTTCTCTAAGCAATCTACCGCTCATCAAAGCATCACAAGGTTATAGGGCCCGTCCCAAGCGTAAGATCGAATATTTCGCTTTTTTAGCCTGGCAAACCACGGCCATGTTAAACATTCCCGCCATGGGGCCGGGAAAAAAAGAACAAAAAAAAC
>JBCFYV010009984.1:0-24559 GCA_039000515.1 Timema cristinae
GAAGTTTTAGACGGACGTATGAGGTCGAGACTACTTAGAAACATATCCAATGTGGCTTTTGGGACTTTTTTTTTCTACTACCATATGATATATTATTATTATTTCAGTAAATTTTATTACCCTCGACAGCTCTCTTTCTTTTTTTTTTTCACTTACGTTCAAAACCAATGTGCACAAGAACGAAATGGGAAGGACAGTTCCTGACAGTTAAAAAATTTAAAACTAATTTCGTACAATCACACATTCAACTCAACCTTTTTGAACGCACTGTCATTTTAAAGAACTAACAATAACCAAAAAAAATATCAATAATAAAAAAATTACAACTTTTGACCTCAAAAAACCATTTTTTAAATTTTTCAAAAAAAAAAAAAAACCCACTACTTTCAGGGCACCTGGCCTTTTAAAAAGGGGGCCAAACATCACAGACGCAAATACCCCTCGCCCCCAAAAATATAATTTCAAAATTTGTAATTTTAGAAATCGGGAAATTCTTCGATACCTTGACAGTTGCCCTAGCCCTTCCTTCTTCATGACCGGGGTACGAAACAGAGGTGATTTGTTTGTTATTTTAAAACTACTGTCCAACAACTGTAAGTTTTTTACGGAAAATTTTTGGGAATAAAATGACATAATTTTAAGAAGATCTTATCTTTCAAAAGCCTCTTCAAATTTGCATTCTCACACCACTAGGCATTATTTTTTTTTTTTTTAAATTTGAAAAAATTTAAAAAGGGGGATTTTTAAGTTTGTTAAGAAACAAGGCAATAAAAAAAAAACTCACTCGCAATAAATTTTCGTAACAGAGTTGCGGCATTGACAAAAAAAAGAGTCGGTGGAATTTTTTATAGAGAAAAATCACGGATCAAGTCGCCAGGGTTATTTCGATTTTTAAAGTTGTTTTTTTTAAAAAGTAAAATCTTTTCAAATATTAATTGAAAAATTCATGAAAATAAATAAAACCATGTGCCGTTTTCAATTTTTTTAATTATTTTTGTACATTCCATTAACCCTACCCAGTTAATAGGGGGGTAAGGTGTCACTTTCCGGGGGTAGACCGAGATTCTCTCAGGATAAAACAAAAACTATACACGATTATGAGAATAGACGATTAAAACTTTTTTCCCTGTCTTTTGGATTGAATTCCTTTAATTCCATAAGAAATCAAGATTAAATCTTCATATTTCTATTTTAATAAAATCTCTAAAAAAAAGCAAGCTATAATTTAAAAAATGTGTATTCTACTAGACCAATACGCTTAAAAACAAATATTAGGGAAAGTGAATAAGTGAAAGCGATTAAAAAAATTGGCATGGTTCGAGAGTAAATTTTAACTTCTCAACAAAGCTATTTTATTTCAACTTAAAGGAAGGATTTATTATTTTAATGTCACTATACCACGATCCCAGTATTGTAATAAAATATAATAATAATATTGGTAGCAACCTATAAATTTGTGCTGTATGAGAAGTCATATCTATGATACTCCCCCAATTCTTCCATTGATTAACAACTGTCCTCCGAAAAACTAAAAGCCAGGAACGTCAATGAGGGGTGGATCCACGAGGAAGGATGGATGGGGAAATACGCCCCCTCCCTCAAATGGATATGTGATTGATGACCAAATTGAAAATGAGCCGAAATAAACACATCCGAGAGATCAATAGAAAAGGCGGCATGAAAAGAGCCAGGCGAAAGAACAAGAATTTACAATATAATATAGCATGAAAATCGAGTTTGCGGCATTGCAAAGATCATCAAGGGTAACTGGTAGTGTCATTGTTGCGTCTAATCAATACATGGCTGACAACTACTCTGTGGAAACAGATTTGTTGGCTTGATCTAATCCAAAATATGGCTGAGACAATCTGGTGAAAAGCAGACATGTTGGTTGGCTCTAATCAAGAATAGCTGAAGACAACTCTGGTGGAAACAACTCTGTGGCTTGGCTCTAATCAAATATAGCTGAAGACAACTCTGATGGAAAGCAAACTCGTTGTTGGATCTAATCAAGAATGGCTGAAGACAACTCTGGTGGAAAGCAAACTCGTTGGCTTGGCTCTAATCAAGATATGGCTGAAGACAACTCTGATGGAAAGCAAACTCGTTGGCTTGGCTCTAATCAAGATATGGCTGAAGACAACTCTGGTGGAAAAGCAAACTCGTTGGCTTGGCTCTAATCAAGATATAGCTGAAGACAACTCTGATGGAAAGCAAACTCGTTGCTTGGCTCTAATCAAGATATGCTGAAGACAACTCTGGTGAAAGCAAACTCGTTGCTTGGCTCTAATCAAGATATGGCTGAAGACAACTCTGGGAAAGCAACTCGTTGGCTTGGCTCTAATCAAGATATGGCTGAAGACAACTCTGATGGAAAGCAAACTCGTTGGCTTGGCTCTAATCAAGATATGGCTGAAGACAACTCTGATGGAAAGCAAACTCGTTGGCTTGCTTTATCAAGATATGCTGATGACACTCTGGTGAAAGCAACTGTTGGCTTGGCTCTAATCAAGACATGGCTGAGGACAACTCTGTGGAAACAGATTGTTGGCTTGGATCTAATCAAGATATGGCTGAAGACAATTCTGGGAAAGCAACATGTTGGTTTGGCTCTAATCAAGATATAGCTTGAAGACAACTCTGTGGAAAGCAAACTCGTTGGCTTGGCTCTAATCAAGATATGGCTGAAGACACTCTTGGGAAAGCAAACTCGTTGGCTTGGCTCTAATCAAGATATGGCTGAAGACAACTCTGATGGAAAGCAAACTCGTTGGCTTGGCTCTAATCAGATATGGCTGAAGACAACTCTGGTGAAAAGAAACTGGTTGGCTTTGCTCAGCATAGACACATCTAGACCAGGCCGTTTAATTCATTATTGACATGCCAGAATCGAACTTAGCATCCTTAGCTCAGTAGATAGACATACTACTGACTGAACTAATGTGCCGTACTAACACTATTGCAAAAATGCTATTATAAATCATTATTTGTTTTACTTATATTTCCTATTTCCATTTATTTCTATCTTATTTCCAGGATTCCAGGATGACCTTAAAACGCCACATTTATGGTTTGAATGTGAAGAGAGAAAAAAACCCAGCTGCTTGAGATTTACATTAAAATGTGAATCTCTTGGGCGCTCAGGTAAATAGTTTTATTTCGCCAGTGTCGATCTCACTGAAATTTAGTGTTGATCGCGTAAGAAAACTACATCGTCATTGATAGTCGATCTTTGTGTCTTCCAAAATTACAAATATATCAAGTACTATCACCAAGTCTTCCCTATTATTGGTTCATCCAAACCCAGGACCGAAAGAAAAACAAATTTTCCCATATACTACTCAAAGGGGATTATACGATTGGGGGAACGCTAGTGAAATTTTTTAAATAGGCTCTACCTCAATCAGACATAGCAAAGTAGGTCTCTACCTACAAAGAAAGGACTATTTAGTGAAAGCCCGTTCAGAAAAATCAGAGCACAGGCTTCCACGGGGATTTTTTTTACACGGTCTCAGCTTAACGATCATAATTCTTGTTTGGGTTATATGATATAAAATTACTCTAAGGGGTAAGGATGAAAAAGGGAAAGGGGTTTTAGGGTACAATTTACCCGCACTTAATGGAAGGGAAGGTGGAAAATTTTTTTGGGAAAAACTCCCCCCAAGACTCGCGGGTATTCAAACCCCTGATTTTGCCATAACAGGCTGACTAACATGAGTTGACCCATTAACCCTTTGGGCCAGTCAATGAAGGGGGTATCAAGTACAGTATTTTAAAAAAACATTTGAGTGTGAGAAAAATGATCTTGTCGGTATAATCGCTAATTTTTAAAAAAAATTAAATAATTAGATTAAGAAAATATACTTTTTTCTTTATTCTATTTTTTTTTTCCTAAATGGTGGTCACAAAAGTTTTGAAAACATAATGCCTTTAAAAATAAATATAAGGGGATAAACCAAAAAGGAGCAAAGTAGAGTGAAGAAACGTGGTGATCAGAACATTTTTTTGAAAGTTTATAAGTCAAAGGGGGGGCTCAAAAAGGTTCCCAAAACCCCTGTATAAAAATAAGGCTGCTGATAAAGGAAAAAAAGGGGCACACCTTTAAAATTGTCGTTCCATCTTTCTTAACAAACCCCCCCTTCACTCTTCACCCCACGACCATAATATCATTAAGCCAAAAACCCCGGAAACAAGACTTATTGTGAAATTTATCTTTTTTCATTAGTTACTAAAGGGAAATTTTCTAAAAATATTTCTAATTTCCCTTCATAGGTCGAAAAAATCATTTTTAACAACTGGTTGCAATTTTCCAATAGAATTACAGACTAAGCTGAGTAGTACTATGATAAACTTAAATACAGTTTACGCAGAAAACTTAACGTGCGATACCCCCGTTTTTATTAGGATAGAGCAAAAATTCCAAAATATTTCCTTTTAGGACGTGTTTTATTTTCTCTTCTTTGGTTTTTTTATATTAAGGGCCATACCCTCATAATTTGAATTTATACTCAAAATGATAATAAGTAAAACATTCATTGCCCATGTGTTTTGAAAAATTATGAGAAAAACATTCGTTCGAAAAGAAATTCCCCTATACATTGTCGTGTTTATTTTTAAACTATCTAGGGGAAAAGTGGGTGTGTTTTTTTAAACGCGAACGGGTGCACAAGAAAGTCTTATTTCCGGACTTTTTGTGTCCTGGGTGGGGTTTCCACCCGTAAAGGACAATGATTTTTATTAAGGGACTGTTCAGGCAACCCGAACGTTTACCTTTAGTAACCTTTTTACATGCTTCCGCTACAAATAAATACGGAGGATGGGAAGTGGAAATTAAACAAAATATACCCCCTTTGAGAAAAAAAAACTTCATCCTGGACCCCGGGGATTGAACCCCAATTAACGTCTCAGCCCCAAATAAGTCTATGAGAAGGGGACGGCAATTCACCTATCCCCCCAAAATTAAAAACCCAAAACAAAACACATAAAAATAACAGAAAAAAAAAAATTGAACAAAAACGTTTTTACTAAAGTTGTTAATTTATTAAAAAAATAAAAAGATTGTGTATAAAAATAACAAAAAAATGTTAGTCTTGTGTCTTTCACCCCAACTAAATATCCGTCTCACCTCTTTGAATGCAGTTCTTTTGGGGGTAAAAAGCTTGCACAAGCATTATGCCTGGGAAATTAATTTTAAATGGGGAAAACAAACTGGGGAAAAATTTTTGAAAAGCTTTTTGGTGCGTTAATAAATTTTTAAATGGTTGTGCTTGGATAATGTTTGGGGGCTCTGGGCGGGTAATAAAGGGAAACGGATTTAGGTTGGGGGGGTAATAAAAAGGAACTAGTTTAGGTGGGGGGTAAAAAGTTTGAATAGGCCTAGGGGTTGGGTAGAAAAGGGTTTAACCACTTTTAGGTCTGGGGTAATAATTTGAACTGGCATTGGTGTGTGGGAAAAAAATTTTGAAACCGGCTTTGGTGCTGTGGGAAAAAATTTTAAACAGGCATTTAGGGGGTGGGGTTAAGTTTGAAAGGTTTTAGGTGCTTGGGAAAAAGTTTTGAACGGGCATCTAGGTCTTGGGTAAAAAGTTTGAAAGGTTTAGGTTTGGGTATTAAAGTTTAAAAATAGGATTTAGGTGTTTTTTGTTAGTTTTTGGGAAAAGTGATTGAAAAATTAAAATTTTAAAATTTGTTTGTTTAAAAAGGGAAAAACCCTTTTTGATGTTTTGTGTTTGGGGGGTAATTTTGGTTATTTAAGTGGGTGGTTTAATAATAAGTTTTAGAAAGGGGGATTTTTTTTTAGAAAAGATGGAAGGTTAAAAAATTGGGTGAAAAAAAAATTTAAAATTATTTTGGTTTAAATAAATTAAGGGGGGTTTTAAATTTAATGGGGGTATTTTTAGTATAGGGGGAATTCCATTGGGGAGGCTTGGGCCCAATTTTTTTTTCAAAACGTGAGGAAAAAGAGCCAAAATTGAGTATTTGGGAGGAAAATAGAAATTGGTTTTTTTTTTGAGGAATTTATTATTTGGGTGGGGGGTTTTTGAAAATTTGGGAAAGAAAAACCCCCTAATTTAAAAAAGATTGAAGATGAAAAACGGAATGTATTATAAAAAAGGGGTGTAAACAATTGTTAAAAAGGGTTTGATTTTATAAAAGGGGGAAAGGGGTGGGTTTTTTTTTTGGGGGATATTTATTTTTAAGTTAAAATTTTTTGTATTTTTTTTAAAAAAAAGGGGGGGTAATATAAAACTTTAAGATTGGAAATATTGTTTATTTTGTTTCGGTTTATAAAATTTGGGGGTCGGTTTGTAAAAAATAAAATAATTTTTAAATTTTAAAAATAGGGGTTTTATCCGATTTTTTGTTTACACGTAAATTTAAAACGTATGGAAAAAATTTAAAATATTAAAAAATACATTTTTTTTTAAAAAAAGAGGTTTTTAAAAAATATTTTATTTTCATAAAAAATTAAAACTCAAAAATGGGAAATAAAAAATAAACGAAAAAACAAATTAAATTATTGTTACATCCCGTATAATTTTTAGTGGACCTTTAATACGTTTTATGATAGAAATATCAAAATTTGGTAAAAGTTTTTTGATGAGAAATTTTTTCAAAATGAAGAAAACTGTGAAAATTTTAAATTTTTTACCAAAAACGAGGTTTACCGAATAACTTATTTTCTCGTTTTTAAATAAGTAACCCTCTAATTTTATATTAATGAAATATGCGGGTTTATCTTAAACAATGGGCTTTTTTACAATTTTTAGATATTTTCTTTCGCAGATACTTATAATTTTAAATGTGTTATTTGTTCTGGACCCAAAACTTCCTTTTTAATAAAACTTTCGCAAATAAATTCCCCTTCTAAATGGTTTTGATTTTTTGGGGTTTAAAATGTGTTTAATACTAGCTTTGATAGCAAATCTTATCGTAACATTTTTTGGTAAAAAATTTGTTGTTTTTGAAGAACTGTTTTAATTATTCAATTTTTTTCGAATTTACAGGGGAAATTGGTCAAATTTCAAATTAGATTTGGTTGTACCGTTTAAGATGGTACTCTCAAACCGGAACGGGAACCAAAACCCCAAAAACACTTTTTCTAAGAACGGGAAGGGGAATTGGAAACCCGTTCAATAATGTTGGGTTCAAAAAGGGTTTAAAAGATTCAAAAAGGAATTTATTTTACAAATTGTAATTTTAAAAGGAAAAGTGTTTCTCCATAAAATAGAGTCTATTCTAGGAAAGTCGATCTCCTATCTTTTTAGAAAAAGTTGTTTTAAAAAAAAAAGTGATGAATTTTTCAACATTTACAGTCAAGTACTGTACCTAGGGAAGTATACTCTTACCCCTTGATTTAGTAAAAGTTGACAACCCTAACCTAACCTCCTAAAAAACCCGAAAAATTTAAAATCAAAAAACCACTGAAACCCTTGGTCACTGTTAAAACCACAAAAAATGGCGGGGGGATCAAAAAAAACAACAGTAAACAAATGGGCTGGGTTTTTTCAAAACAAAATGTCCGTAAAGTTGATGTGAAGAACTCGGGACGGTGTAAAAGAAAACAACAGAAACAAATAAGCTGGGAATTCCAAAAAAAGATTCGCGCGAAGTTGCATGGGGAGAAAACATCTGACGAGTGATCAAAGAAAACAATAGTAAAAAATAGAGCTGAATATTCAAAAAAAGATGTGCGCGTAAAAGTTCAGGAAGAACATCTGGACGAGTGATCAAAAAAAAAACAGTAAACAAAAGACTGGATTTCAAAACAAAGATTGTGGCGTGAAGTTGCATGTGGAAGAAGGCAAAAAAAAAATTTCTGGACCCGAGGGTAAATTCCAAAGAAAACAATATAAAAAAACAAAAAAAACTAAAAGGGATTTTCAAAACAAAATGTGCGCGTGAAGTTGATGTGGAGAGCAAACGGGACGGTGATCAAAAAAAAAAGTAAACAAATAAAAGGGCTGGGGGGATTTCAAAACCCCAAAAAAAAAAAAAAAAATTTGGGGTTTTTTGGGCGCGTGAAGTTGCATGTAGGCAAACTGGAGAGTGATCAAAGAAAACAACAAAAACAAATAGATGGATATTCAAAAAAACCAAGTTTGCAGTGGGAGCACAGCGCGGAATAACTTTTACTAACCACAGCGGGCATAGTTAACTCTTCCAAAAAAATTTGATCTTTTTTATTCTCTGTTTTTTCATCCCTTTTATGATTTTTTAGTAAGAGTCGCTTTCCCAAAAGCCAAAATTTCCTCCTAAAATCTATTTTTCCTGTAACATATATAAGTTTGACATTTTGCACAATTTTTTTTTTCTTTCCTAAAATTATTCAATTTTAAAATGTGTTACCCTTCCCTCAGTAAGTTTGAAAAGGTTTGATTTTTTAGTTTATGTTTGTTTGAAACCTTTTTTTAAGGGTGATTAAAAAAGAGTTATTCCCCTTGGCTAATCAAATGTTAGATTCCGGGAATGCTACTGTACATGTTCACTTTTTTCTCATTTTTAATTTTTAAGTTAGGGGTGTTTTTAGTTTTGATGCCCGCGAAAAAATTTATCTTTTTTGGAAAGCAGTCTAATCTAGTGCTTTTTAGTACTTCTAAAAGGAAAACTGAAAAGGGTTTGGGTTTTTGAACAGTTTATAATGGGGGAAAAGGGGAGATAGAGTGGGGCAAAATGCAAATGCAGAGTGATTATTTTTTTTTGTTAGTAAGGGGTTTAAATAATTATTGAGGGGTTACGTTACGAAACCTGTTCGAATTTTTTGACTAGGATTAAAGGGACAGTCAA
Source organism: Timema cristinae (assembly GCA_039000515.1). Lineage (NCBI taxonomy): Eukaryota > Metazoa > Arthropoda > Insecta > Phasmatodea > Timematidae > Timema > Timema cristinae. The sequence goes on from JBCFYV010009984.1 coordinate 8,788, forward strand.
GTTTCACTATTTTTTTAGGGTATTTTTAATATTTTTTTAAACTAACAATTTTTTGATCTAGAGTATATTTAAAAGGGGTTTCCACCTCCCCCCATGCTATGGGGATACACTCCTCAAATATAAAAAAAAAACCTTCCACTTCATTAAAAAAATTATTAAATCTAGTAATTGACGAGCCCAAAATTTGAAAAAATTTTTTGTGCTAAAAATTTTAAAAAAACAAACATTTAATGAACCCGAAAATAACCAAAACATTTAATTCCCTTAAACCGAACCAAAACCGGAACCTTTAAAAGTTGTTTGAGAACAGGAACGGAACCAAAAGATAAAAATTTGTTTGACTCCGCCCCTTACAAACGCAATATAAATCCTACATACAGCCTAATATTTTACTTTCACTTTGAATTTTTGGAAATAAGAATTTCTTTTCAATATATAATTTTTTTTTCATATTATAGAATTCGACATAAGTTTATCATTAGGCCTCCCGGTTTAACAAAATACACAAAATTTTTAATATGATTTCGAGTATTGGCCAAACGATACGGGGCTGCCTCAAAATTGTTAAGGTCTTTTTCCTTAAATTGTTCAGGATACTACTTTTTTTAGCGTCTCACAAATTGGGGTTTCCCCTCCCCCGATCCGTTCTCATAGCTACAAACGGGAAATACTAATTACTGTTGGAATCCCAACGGTTAATTTTTTTAGTTTGAGTAACATTATTCTATTAATGACCTTTAAAAAAATTAAAGGCGGAGTTTTGGGGGAGATCCCCTTTTTAGACAACGCAGATGCCCTTGGGTGAACCCAGTTCCTGAGGGAACTACAAAACCTTGGGTAAAAAATGCCCCATTTGTCACCAAAGACTGAAAGATGCGGCGCCCGAAGCTTTATTTATCCTTTTCAATCCCGTAATTTTGCTTTTCCCAAAAATCGGCCTTTTCTTGATCTCTTTTATTATATTGCTAAGCGGTAAAGCATGTGCCGTTTGATGTTTAAAATACGTTGTAAGTATTGATGCTGCTAATGTTTCATATTAAAGCTCCCCAAAAATTATACTACACAACTAAATTTTTTTGGGAAAAATGTGGCAACCTCCCATGAGGAAATCAAAGTTTTGACAATAAAGTGTTAAAAAATTTGGGCCTACTGCTTATCCGGACAAGTTAATTTTTTCACAATTGGTACCACTTTTTGAGCAATGGTTTAGCGTGTCCCCCCGGGGGAGGTCTTTGACAACCACTCGAAAAAACAAAAAAAAACTCATCATGATTATCCCTTTGGGTTTTTTACTCGGTTTTATTTGAACATTAAATTACTCTGCTATGGATGTCCTCTATACAATCGTTCACTAATAACCCTAAAGGTACGCATCGTAATATTTAGCATCCTAAATTAAGGTTCTGTATTGCTCGGTAAAAATTTGGGCTGCAACCCAAAAGTTTTATGTTAAATTCCAGTGCAAGTGTTATTTTTAAACAATGAGGGGGGGCGTCGGTTTGGGGTTTGAAAGTTATAGGTTTGAGATAAATTTTCGCCTTTGTAGCGACTGCCCTAACTGGGATGAAAAAAAATGCTTCCTGCCCCGCCTGTGAGTGGGATGCCCTGTCCAGAAATCCTGACAGATTGCCCCCTGGGGACGGCCTCTAGGCAAAGTTCAGAGGGTTTACCGGGGGTGGCAAATCTCTGTCGAGATCATATTTTGGAGTGAATTGGGGGCCCCCCTTCCGACCCCTATCCCCAAACCCCAAGTTTTGGAGCTTTATCTTCCTGGAAGCTGTCACCCACTTTCACGAGCTCCCCACGGGGCAATTATTTTAAAGCCTTTTTAGAGTGTTTCATAAGGCAAAGCCTGATTCCTTTGGGGGCCTAAACAAGTTTAGGTAAAAACCTTTTTTGTGTTTCCTAAGACTAGTAGAGATTTCCCCAGTAGGGCATTTAGTTTAAAACCCCTTTCTTTGGTGAAGTGTTTTTGGGCCTGTATTAACTTTTCTGAGGGGAGTGCCCAGCACTCACAAAAGGGAGGAGCAACTCCCCCGCTGTGAAAGCTGGCTAAGGGCGAAGGATTTTCCCAGCTGCCCGGGGATAAAGGGATCTTTGGCGGGCCGGGGTCTCGGTTCCTAAATTGTCATGCCCACGCGCGTGTTATTGCGTGGTACGCTCAGAGTAACAGCCTTTAGGGGTTAGAGGGGGCTTGAGAGGGGCATCTGTTCTCCAACACTCGCCCAACCCCTCCGGAAAAGGGGATTTCCCCCTTTGAAAAGTCCGAATTATTTAAGGTGGTGGGTGTGACGTAGTTGTATTTTTTTAATTTTTCCTTATGTACTTTTTAGCTGGCTCTTAAAAAGCGTACTAGCTACATCCCAAACCTTACGCTAATGAGGACAAAGGAATGTCAATATAAAGAAATATTTTAAAGGGTCCTTACTCTCAAAAAGCTTTTTTCAGCTTGCAACGTTTGAAAGTGCAATTTAAACCCCATTATAAATACAGATCATGATATAGCTTAGATAATTTAACTAAAACGCCGAATTTTTTTCAATGATACTATATATTTTTTATTTTTGGAAAGTATAATCTATCTCGTACTGTTCGATGTTGATTTATTTAGAGACAAAGTTGTCTTAAAACATGGGTATCAGCGGGAAATGTTAAAAAAATTTACAAACTTCTTCATACGGGGGAACCCCCGGAAAAGTTTTTTTGGGTGCAGCACGCATAATTTTGGTCCCCGTGCCAACGCGGGGGAAATTCTACCAAAAGGGAAATAAAAAATGTTGTGCCTGCGTATCTCGCGCCCGCGAAATTGAAGAAGTTGACTTTAAAAAGGGGAGACGACGATTCCCAACCCTAAGTGGGGAGCAAAGCATTTTTTATCTTTTTTCTAAGTTAATTTTTGTTTTATTAATTCTCATCACAATTAAGTTTTATTTTTAATATTGCTATTAATAGCTTTTTTATTTTTTTTTTTAAAAAAAAGTTACTTTTTTCCCCAAAAAAACCCAGCGCATAAGTTGGTTTTATTAAGCCTTTAAAAAAAAAAACAACATATCGATTTGTTTTGTTGATAACATTTCACAAGGTTTTTAGTGTAAGTTTTTTTTAGCACCAATCTCACTAACTTTTTGGATACGTCAATTATCTACTGTGTTAAGGCGACAAGATTAAAGTGTACCCACTTAAGGGAAAAAAATAGGAAAAATTTCAAGAGGAAATTACCCTCATTTTGCAATATAAAAGTAAATCTTTATAGGTGAACCAAGAATATTGCCGGGATAATAATAAGAGAAATAGAGAGGGAGGAAGAATGAAATGTAAGGAAAATTGTTTGGAAAAATATTAAAAAAAAAAAAAATTAGTCGAGTAGAAATACCCCCCTTTTTCCCCCTTCCCTCCCTTGAGGGATACAACACACCGCCGATCCCCCCTCTACCCCCCCCTTCCCCTGAACCCAATAAAAGTATGCCATTTATTACTTTAGAGTAATATTAAATTTTTCATTAGAAGAAGGTATGGGATTGATCCTCCCCCCTTAAAACCCCTTGTGGTACTTATTTAATTTGTTCTCGGCATTCCTCCCGGGCTATCAAAAATGTTTTGGGATCTGGGGCCTAAAATGAAGTAAAAAAACCCAAATTGCCAAAAGGAAAATCAATATTTTAATTCTACGTTTTAAAAAAATTTGATACCATCTCTAAAAAGGGGCGTTTAAATTGGGGTTTACACTTAACGCAACCCGCATTACGCCCATTTAACTTAAGGTTTAAAACTTTTTCCGGTTTTTCAAATACCAAAAAATGATTAAATCTTATTTTATTCATTTTAAAGGTTTAAAACACTGAAAAGATATTACTTATTGCTTTTCCCAAATAAAAAAAAGATACAATCAAAAAATATATTATTTAAAAATTTAAACTTTTTTTAAATTTTAACTTTGTATGAAAAGGAAATTGCAATTTTTTAAAAGAATGTTTCATAGTTTTTGTTTTACTTTTCCCTTGACCCCATTACTATTTTTTTACTATAATGAATGAAATCCTTGTAAAACTAAATTAGAAAAAGATTAAAAATCGCGCGGAGATGGTCACTTTACTTCCCGTCACCATTTATAAACCCTATTGTGCTTAAATTTTTTCCTGAAAATATAGCGTGTAACAGAAAAGAGGTTTTGGGGGTGGGGGAATTTGCCCCATGACCATTCTAGTTTTTATTGAGAATTTTGGTTAAACAAATATTTACGTTACAAACATGGGGGTTAAAGTCTTTTAAGCACTACCTTACTACTCAATTCATAGTTCTAAATATAGATTCAGCTATAATTTCTTGCGTTTTTGGGGTATTCAGCTTCCATTTTTTTTTTATAACCAAAATCTTTTTTTTTTTTTCCTAACTTAAAAATTGTTTGTTTTTAGTATTTTTTGACTTTTTTTTTTTTAAAAATTCGGGGCTAAAAAAGTCCAGTATTTTAAAAAACCTAATTACTAAAATAATTCAAGCTGCAAAATACCCGTGAATGAAACGAACCATTTAAAAAATGCATAACTGATTTGAGAAATGACAAATAAACAGCTCCAAAATATATTTGGAGCCCCCGAGATTTCTTATATTTTTCCCCATCAACCCGTTTACTACTGCTGAGCACAAAACACAGCGAACAGTTTTCCCCTGAATATGGGGAAAGACCCGAGCGTACCACAACACTATGTACGTGGCGTTAATTACAGCAAAATTTTCCGCGCTTGAGCGTGGTGTCTGCGGGCAAAATGCTTTGTGAGAATAATTTTTCATGTTACCCTTCAAAAGCATGTTTCCCGCACGAAATTTTTTCACCAAACAATCGGACATTATGGCCCAAAATTATAAAAATATAAGAAAATTAAATAGGCAATTTGGGAAAAAAGCAAGATTTTTTGCGACACCAACCCATTGGAAAATAACCCTTTTTATTTTATCCAAATAATTTTCAATGGAATTTTAATTTTACTATTTGAAAAACAGGACATAAGTCATATTTCGAGAAAAAAATACGTCTATACAAAAAAATTTTTTGAAAAAAATTTAAATTTTTTTGGAACATCAACACTAATCACAAAAGGGGATAAAACAAAGACGTGGGAATACCGAGTAATTTCAAGACTTCATGGATTTGTGAAACTGCAATTTTTTATTTCAAATTTAAATTTTTTAAGGGCACGGTTTCAAGCAAATTATAGTCGAGTAGCCCCTTCTTCATTAAATTTTATCCCAAATACCTTTAATTTATTATTTTTAAAAAAAAAAAACAAATTTTCGAATAAAACTATTTTTTCCCCATTCGTGCAGTTTTAATATAATCCCCAACCCCGGGGAAAATTATTATTTTTTTATTAAAAACACTTTATGACTTTTTTTATTACCCTGTCCATTCGGGTTTACGCAGACTATAATTACGCTTTTTTTTTTGGGATTAGGTGGTTAAATTTTGAGGAAATGACTGCATTAGCGTGGAGAAGAGTGTAAAACCTTTTAGGGAAAACCCCCGACTACACCCACCTAATTAAACCTGAATCCCCCCACCCACGTCTATTGTTACAAAAGAGCGCATTAACCATGGGGGCCACCAAAGTGGGTTCTATAAAAAAATTCCTAAATAAATTTTCAGTCAGCTCCAAACCCTAAATATTTAATTTGGTTTAGTAAAAGTTTACAAATTTAAAAAAGCCACTTGGCAAATTTACTTTTGGCTTAGGCATAAAAAAAAAAGAATGCTTGAGTAAACTAAATTATTATTTGAATGAAAAAAAGGCTTGCATAAAACATAAAACAATAATAGTCCCCTGAAACCCTGGGGTTGTACAAGAAAATTATTCAAATCAGGGTTTAAATTGGGGGATAAAAAAAATCCGCGTTCACTAAATTAGCATTGAGCCTCCCGGGGTACGTGCACCCCCGGCTGAAAAACCCCGCTCTAGCCATTTAATACTAAAACATCGGGCCCTGTGTATGGGTCATAAAAATGGTTCCTTTTTTGGGAAACTATTCCTGAGGTGTGACTGGGGACCCTTTCAGCCCCGACGCCCTTGGGGAGGTCGAAATGAAATTTCCCCCTAACAAAGCCAAAAGGGGAAAGGGGACACCCCGTCACTTCCGGGCGACAAGAGGGAGGCAACTGAACACCTCGCCACGCTTCAAACAGGGGGAATTGATTGATCCCCCTGCGGGTTCCCTCCCCTATTCCTATCCTCACTTTAAAAATCAAAATGACGTCGCCCAGGTCTTCAAAGACTTCTTTCATCGCTGGTTGGTGCTTAGAGTCAACCGTTAGAGCAATTTGTTTCCCAAATTTGGGGGGCCGTGAGGAATTGCCAGGGGTGGGGCTGGAACTTCTGAAATAACGTTAAAACTTACAAAAATTGAAGTTTTTTTATTTAAATAACTTTTTCCAAATAAAAAGATAATTATTTTTGTGGATTGGCAACATGCCCACCATTTTTAAAAAATCGGTGACCAGTCAAAATGTGCATGACGTCTTTGTTTTTAAGCTCGAACCTCAAATCCCCCCCCCAAACCCCCTCTAATAAACCCCTTTAAAAGAAGTTTTCCCAAAATTTTTAGACCAAAGGGACCTTGCACCCCAAAATACCTGCTGTAACCCTCTAGCATTTCTTTCACTATATTGAACATTCAATAGGGCATTAACTTTTTCATTTACACAAACAGAAAAAAACCCCGGTTCTTTCAGCCCCTTTTAAAAGTTCCTTTTTTCAGCTGTAAAAAAATTTGGGAAGCCCTTGATACTATTTTATAGTATGAAAAACAATAATATTTTAAATCCTCACGAGCCTGAATAAGGCGGTCCCCCAAGGGCTTAGTGGAACACGGTTGAAAAACGTACGTCCCCCCAATTCGTTTTTGGGGGGACGAGGCTTTTTGAGGGAATATTTTTTCTTCGCTCTCTCTCAGTCAAATGTTTCCAAATTTTCCTCGCTTCCCTTATGTCGGAAGGTGTGTGCTGATGTAAGAAAGCAAATGGGAACCTAGACTAGCACTTTCGAAAAATTTTCCTATATTTTTAGGGGGGAATTGACCCCAAAAAAAACTAAAATGACAACGTGTTTTTCCCAAAAAAACAGCAATTACCTCACGGAATCCAGTTAAACCCAAAGCGGCCCCGTACAAAAACACCGAGTTTTATTTGAATCTCAAAAAATTCAATACGAGGTCGACTTGAAGGGAAAGGTTGCGATTTCTCTGTCGCATCAAAATAATATTCAATCAGATAAAACAAAGTATACAACCCTCAAATAATCTTGTAATTTTTTTTTTCTACTACTACGCCAGTGTTACATTATTTTATATAAATAAAGAGGGGCTATAAATTTTATTATTCCAAGGAAAAGAGTATAGGGAACGATGGGGAATTATCATGTTGATTACTACCAAAGGGGGCGTCATTAAAAAGTTTTTTTGGGGAACCAAAGGGTTCTGTGGATTCACACGTTTAGCGCAGAACAGAAATGTGGGCACGTGACAGCTCTAAGCCAAACACAAATTTCCCCTTTTTTTGCGGGGCGTTCTGTGAAGTTCAACCATCTCTATTTTGTCCCCTCTGTCCCAGTTTCGGCATAGAAAACCAAATCAAATTTAGAACCCCAACCCTCTCAAAAGTGTGCATCACATTTAAAACACATGCTCTCCACCCAGAACTAGCAACAGCCTCATTTTCCGTTTTTTGGGAGATTTGAAAAAACCCGTTTTGTAAAGCGTGGGGGAACGTGTATTGGATTGTGCCAACACAGCGTTATAATTTAAACACCCTCGGGAGAATGATCAAAATAAGATATCATAAAAATAAAAACTGTTTATAATCATTTCTTTTCGTTTTGCTTGCAATGATCATGGTTTAAATTAAGTGTGTGAATTACTGCGCAAATTTTTGCTTACTATTTTTGCGAAAGTGTAATAATTTTTGAAGACCCGGATTGAAACCCCGTGTTACGAAACATATACTAGGCCTTTTTTTTTAAAGGGTTTTTTTTTTTTCTCCCAATTAGTAAGTAATTAAGACTAAGTTAATTTTTTTTAAAGGCTACAAAACCCGGTTTAAATTAGGGTAAGTCGTTCGTGATAGGTTTGTTAGGAAAAAAACAAGTTTAGATTTTTTTTTGAGAAAGTTTTAAAAAAGTGCGAGTGGCCTTTTCGTTTAGGGTAAAGGGAAAAAGGGTTAACCCCCCCGGGGGCTAGTTGGCAACCCTTGCGGTGAGCTCGACTGCTGAGGCGGGGGATCGAGGTTCGAATCCGGGCGGGTGGGGGTGGTTTTTCCTAAAAAGGTTTTCCCCTCTCTCCTCCCCCCGAAATGCGGTCACTTCCTTAATTCAACCTTTTTCCCCAATTCCAATCCTTTTTGCGTAATTAGTACTTAAAGCGTAAAAACCCCCACGGTAGAAGAGTGGTGTAAATATTATTTTTAATATTTTAATAAGGAGTCTCACTAAAAAAATGAACCCCCTTGCGTAAGTGAGAAGAAAAATCCACCAAAATTATCAATATCGTTATTTGGCCTCCCCTCACCCATATCTTTCACCAACGACGATGAAGTAAATGGAGTAAAGCCTTTTTTTTGGTAGCTACGACAATTCGCCCTCCCCCCTCCTTTTCACAGAATTTTTGATTATGTCTCTTTTAATATAAGTAAAAATTTTGAAAACACCGAACAATTTGAATTTTTCTGTATTAAATTTGTATTGGTCCCCAAATTTTTAAAATATAACTGGGGCCCTTTACTTGACTCACCTAAGGGGGGTAATTGGAAGGTTTGGGGAATTTTTAGGGAATTTTTCCAGGGGGGTTTTTTGTTTCCCCGGGGGTTTTTTTTTTTTCGTGTGCACCGGGGGGGAAAACCCCGGGTAAATATATATTTTTCCGTTATTCCCCCTGGGGCATTCCCCTTTTTTTTACCGGGTAAATTTTTTAACCCTTTTTTATTTTTTCCCTTATTCGTGTGCGCCCGTTGATTAGCCGGTTGTAAAAACTAATATTTGCCCCCATGTGTACCTTATTTACAAAATTTAAAGAGAAAGATGGGGATTTTATTTCCAAATTTTTATTTTTTTCATAATCTACAAAAACTTATAACACCAAGAATTTCTCTGCGTATATAAGTCAATTGCCCTACGAGGATGGTAACTGACAGTAGGAGACTTGTAAAATTGGTTTTAAATAAAACCGATTAAAAACCAATTGTTTTTTTTTGTGAAAGTGTTTATGCCCTTTAATGGTTTCGGTGAATTAAAAAGATGAGAATTGATTTTTCTCATCATTTATTAAATAGTACCTACTCAGCATAGATTTAAACCAAAAACATGTGACCTTACCAGAGCACGCACGCATAGTTCCCCAATTTATTTTTTTTTTTTAATTCCGTTTATTTTCCCGTTCGGGTAACGCATATGTACTAAATTTGTTTTGAGCTAGGGAGGAAAAGGGTTAATTAGATAAGTGTAACGCAAAGGGTGGAGGAAGGGTGAAAAACCCCTTTAGGAAAAAATTTCCCTCAGTACAAACCCGAGGGATCGAACTCCAACTTCCGTCAATGGGATTAATCTATTTCAGAGGGCACTAAAGGGGCATTTAGACTTAGCCTTATTTCATCCAACTTATATGCCAGAGGCTGCCTCTTTTGGGCGTCTTTCAAAATGCCCTTTCTCTTGCCTCACGCAACCCGACCTGTTTTCACTTTTTTCTCTCCTTCCTTGCGTCAGTGTGCCTAGAGAGGTCTTCGCGGAAAGTACTTGGCTTTTCTCGCTGCAGTATCCTTTTCGGGGTGAAAGAAACGGATGAGTCATTTTAATCACTTTGTGAGTGCAGGAAAATTTATCAAAATGTGTGTATGATCACCGTCACAACAAATGAGCTTGAAAATTTTTGAAAATTTAATTGTTTTTAAAAACAACCCACTCCATACGGGGGGGAAAAAAAACATGGAAAACACAAATAAAAAAACTACTCACAACTATAAAAACCCAAAGTCCCACCTTCCAAAATTGTCAAAGGACTGTGAAGCATTGTGTTGAAACGGCACCCCCAAAAATTATGGGGGGGGAAAAACTCGCGCCCACTTACGGCTAGGTGACAACTATTTTGGAGCAAGTGCATCCGTGGCCTAGTTGCATGCAACATGTTGCATGAAAAGAGTCATAGGAAAAACCCCCCAGAACACCGGGAACGAAGAAAAGTTTTAAGTGTTAAACGGGAGCGGTGGGTATATTTAGAAAAAATGATAGTCGTACTTTTATCCCCTCGATATTTAAAAAAACACGCAAAGCTAGCTCAGTGAAAGGTGTTTACTGACACACTGAAAAAGGACATAAATTTAAAAATTTTATCGTCATCATCCCGAATCCAACCCGGGTTTCCGTGATCGAACAAAACCCTTTGGCCGGGACGGGGATTATTGCACCAGCATACGATCGTAAAAATGTACCTTAATATTTGGAGAGCGTGCAGTGGCCAAAAGTATTTTTAATTTTTTTTTGTGCACCGCTTCTTACTCCCCTTCGGGATACCCACATACGAAATTAGGTAAGGATGAGTAAGGTGGGATTTTGAATAAATGTGCCCACAACATGTAAAATATGGGAAAACTTATTAAAAAAACTTTTTAAAACACCCCAACCGGGGTTCGAGTTCTGACTTCCCCTCACCGGGGTCCTTCATTTCGGAGTGAAGCCCTTTGAATTTGCGGCCTCGAGGTAGAAAATGATTTTTTTAATGGCCATTGACTATACGTAGAAAACAGTCACACTTGTTTAGCCGAGACAGTTGAAAACATATGAATACCGGGGTTTTAATTCATAGTTTACGCGATCCCCTTACTCTGAAAGAGTGACAACACGGTCCGCAGCATCAAGGGCTTTCGCAGCTCACGAAGCCCCTTTCCCTTTCCCCTATATTTTTGCGTTTTAACTTTGACCAAGATTTGTTGTTAAAACACATAATTGACTTTAAAGTTATTTTTTACTCTCAAAAACGTTTGTAAAAAACAAGAGCTGTGGCACTTCTTAAAGAGTTTTTTAGTAAAAAAGAAAAAAGTTTCATTCCCCCCGTGATATTACGGGGGTTGGAGGATCACAAAAACCCCCCCCCCCAACACACACCCTCCCCCCGTATCCCACCCAAAGCTCCCCCCAAAAAAATAAAAAAATAGAAAATTATGGGTTTTTTTAAACACACTTTGCTTTGCCAAACTGTTTTTTTTCTCTATTTAATTGTTTTTATTTTATTGTGAAATTAAATCACTTTTACCCATGGTAAAATTTTGCCGCACCATAAGGAGTTCCAAATTTTTTATTTAGGGTTTTAAAACTTCCCCCCGTAACACATTTTTATGACAGTGTGAACCTGACGAACTTCTGGTAGCCATTACTATTTACTGGTGTTGGGTTTACATAGGGTTGTCACTTGACAATAAGCCGTAATTTCCCAGAATGATAAAAAAAAAGTATTTTAATAATAAACATAATAATATTTTTGCACGATTGATCGCAAAAGATATTTTTTTTGGGGGTTAAAAAGTAAAATTTTTACCAAAATTTCCCTTTTTATTGTTTTTTTCTCAAAGACCTATATTCAGAATATTATCCACCACGTCACTGGAATCAATGAAGTATCGTAAAATTATTATCTAAAAAAAATCCAGATCATATAAAGCTTGGAAAACTTACAACGCCCAACATTTTTGCATATACGATCAAAACATTTTAAATATTATTTGTGTGTTGTTTTCTAACTAGTAGGCAAAATTTATTTAATTTTTAGATTTAACTCTGTAAATAACTATAAATATTAAAAGTATAGAACTTAAAAAGAAAATTAAAAAAATTTATAGTCAATAAACTAAATAATAATTTTTTGGGGCACAACAAGACATCACGGAAAAATAATAAAAAAAACATAGGGAAATTTAAAAAAAACATTTTATTTTCTCTTCGACTACTTTTTAAATTTAAAGTTATGGGTTGTTTATGTATTGTAAAACCCTTAAATTTTTATCTATGGGGAGGGAGGAGCAGCTATTGCTTGACCCAAACCCAGGCAGCCTGCTTCAAGGTGTGGATTAAAACAGGTTTTGGTTGGTTAGGTTCTGAAAATTTGTGCAGAACTAAATGATGAAACCTTCAAGGGCGATTCATCGTTTTGGCTAAAAAAAGAAAGCTAGTACTGCATAAAAAAACCCCTCCCTTTTTTGGGGAAAACAAGAGCAAAAAATAAAAGGGTTAAAAGGAAATTTGGTATTCAACTTTAAAAATTTACTCCCCTTTTATTATTCTTCATTTTTTTTTTTTATCACCCACGCAGTTATTCCCTTTCAACGCCCTTAGCTTGCGTTTTTTTTTTTTTTTCACAACCAATTTTGGTCGATAAAATTTTTCTCAAAAACCCCAAAAGATAATACAACCTATAAAAACAAAATAGCATTTTCCCTTGAGTTTATTTTTTTTTTTAAAATTTTACTAAAACCCCCTGCCACCTCGCTTTGTGTGACAGAACTTTTATTTACGCGACCCCATAAATTTCCCTTCCCTTCGTCCTTTGTAAACCTCTTTTCCTTTGTAACTGTTTCTTCCCATTTTTTTTCAGCTCACCAAATTTGCCTTTTTGACTCTTTATCCCCTCTTAATTTCTACCTCTAAACTTTAATATTTTTTTTACCCCCTGGCAGCATAATTTTTTCTCTGCTTCATTGAGGTGGCTTTTACTCTGTCCCAAAAGGCAGGTTTTCAAACCCCGCGTGTTATACCAAGGAAGGGCTTTCCATCTTTCTCTAGGACAATTGGGCATTATTACACCCCCCTTGTTTTGTTGCCCTTAAAAAATAAATTATAATTAGTAATAGGTGAATTTTTATCATCGAAATGTTAAAAAAAAAATCAGGGTTTTTTAAAAAAAAGGGACACAACCTTTCAGAAAATTGAATGAAATAATGTTAACAAACCGGGTTGACCACTTTAAATAAATAGTGTCCTACGTTATTAACAAACGAATATTGAGATTATTAATTTACCTCAGCTACATCGCAATGAAAATTTTTAGCCGGTTTTTTCTAACGTCTGCACCATAATCACTGGTCTAAGATTTCGGGGACTGGGTCGCCCTTTCCTAGAACAGGGATGATAAATTAGGCCATGGGGGGCACGTCAAAACGATTTGTGGGGGAGTTACATCGTTCGTGATTTTTTTTAAGTCAACCATGCCATTCAATGCAAGTCACAATCAACTTTTAAGCAAAGTTTAAAATCTTTTTGGCTCGTACGAAAGTACTCTTTTGTTCTGTTGAAGACTACAATTATAATCAACATAAATTCCCGGATAACAAAATAAGACATTTTTCAAAATAATAAGGAATAAAATTTTTATTTTAAAAAATTTTATTGGGTTTTTTTTTTCGACTGAAGTGTTACTTTCAATATTTTTAATTGATTGAAATTTAAAATGGTTTAAACACGTTGGTTTTTTAATAAATTTTCGTTTTTTTTTTCTAGGGTTTTCAAAAAAAATTTCAATTTTATTAGAGCTTTTCATTTAAATTTGATAAATCAACAAAAATTTTATTTTTAAACACTCACTAAAACAGTTAAATAAAAGATGGAAAAAAGACTATTTAAAAAAAAAAAAAACCTTAAGTACACATTGGGTTAAAAGTTTGGGCAACCCCGTATGGGAATAAACCATCATCCCTAAAGATGAATTCACTTTACGTTGAAATTTTTAAAAATTTTGTACCCCTTTTTAAAAAAGGGGAATTCAAGTCCCCTGAAAATTGAAAACACTACAGTGGGGTCCGCAACTCTTAAGTGCAGCTGTTTACAATTTGAGAAAGTTTTGGGGTCTCTGTGTATCCATGATGCATTGAAACGTCAAACATAAAAACGTAAATATTACAATCAGTGTAAGTTTACTGTATTTAAAATAAAATAAAATGTTTTACTTACTTGCCTGGGTTTGATTTTATCATAGATAAACCTCATGGTTTCCAATAAACTTTGTTTTTCTTCATCATCATTGAACCCTCCTTAACTAAAATAAGGAATACACAGAAGGTCCAAACAACAATGAATAACAAGGGGGCAAAAAGGAGGCAATGTGTGTGAACGTTGGAGTTCTGTCCTTTGAATGCCTGAGATCAAACGTTCGAAACTCAGATCTCGTAACCCACACCAGTTGCGGAAGTAAATATATGGACGGTCAACCTCGTAGAGCTCATTAACGAAAAGGTATACATCCCAAAATTAAAGTAAAACGAAAAGACATGAAAAATACACTACCTATTGGTATGGTGAACCATTAGACTAATAAATGCATGAACTAGTTTTAAGTTGATATCAATTCATCAAGAAGTTAATATCATATGAAAATATATAATAATATATTATATAGAGATAATCTTTGAAATATACAAGAAGCTTTCGACAAGCTATTATTCCCACATTCTGACGACATGCGAAGTTTTAAAAGAAAAACATCAATTAATTATTTTGAGCGCCAGTATTAAAGAACAACAACATAATCAAATGTGGCTTTAGCTCAACAACAAACCTTGTCATAACGTCAAAACTTCCATTAGTAAAGTTTATCTTTACAGAATAACTGTCATAATCATGTTATCCTCATTAGTTAACTAAGAAAAATACACTTCTTATAAAACATAAGAATTGATCTAAAAATACCTTAATAATCTCAGAAAAATTACCTCTTAAGTTTACCTTAAGTGAACGTTAGTTAAGTTTGATCGTGAATCCCGGCATAACGGCGGTAAGTTGTAATGCGAGTCTAGTGCCTTGGACCACGCTAACATAGTGTCAACATTTAAAATGTATGTTATCTCAGTTTAAACAGTTTTTGGTTACTAGACGATCAAAATAAACTCCACGCAAGGTTATTCATGCATATGGTCATGAAATCGATTAGCAGCAGGAAACTTTACAACCAGTCGTGGGAAAGATAAAACACTCCCGGTGGGTAAGTGGGCTAAGCGTCAATCTTGTGTATTCTACAGTAGCCCCGTGGCTTCTTTGGTGCTGACTGACAGTTCACAGCCGACTTCGACAGTCAACATTTAGGTAAATACCTAAATGTTGGCTGTCAGAAGTTACAACTGCTAAACACATTTTTCTGAAGATCATATGGTTCGGCGTAGGGATACATACTTGGTCTGGTAACTTTTCAAAGCCGTTATCTTTCACTGTGAGCCGTCACTCAGCGCCAAAGAAGCCATGGGACTACTGTAGTTTGATGTTGAATGGCGAGGTAAGGGCTTACAGAGCCACTTTAGGGTGCGACCGCACAGGTAGGGATGTGAAACAAAGTATCGATTACTTTACTAATATAAATATTTTCCTTTCGATACTAGTATTGTTTTCCTCTATACTTTTTCTGATACTTTTACTGATATTACTATTCACACTTATATCGGATCGTTATCGAAAGAAACACTTTTTTGCTATCTTCCCTCATGCATGTTTACTAGATGGACTGTGGAGGAAGAACGAATTACACAAGTTCTAAAATTCTCAGTTCTCACATCATTTTCTGAATGACAAGCAAGAAGCAATTTCTAGCATTCAATCTCTTTTTATCTCCTCATAATTCACAACTATTCTTTCATCATTTTATCAATACAGCCTGATGGCCCGACCGGTCCCGGGCGAGGGGGACCATTTAAACCCTTTTTTAAGAAACTAAAAAAACAAACAAATAGTTTTTGGGAAATTTAAGTTTTTAAAATTTTTTTAAA
>JBCFYV010009985.1:0-25122 GCA_039000515.1 Timema cristinae
TATCAATGAACATAATGAAATTTGTAGAACTTCCGACAGAAAAAAAAAAAACATTTTTTTTTCAATTTTGTCTTACCATAAACACGAGGGAAAAAAAATCTTACGTAATATAGATTTTTACCTCCCACCCCCCTTTTTGAAAGAAAACTTTAAAAATATGACTTCCCCCCCCCCCCAAAAAAACAATTTAATTAAAGAACGGCCCATGGAAAGGGTAGGCCAAGCCTTCCCCTGTAATTAAAAAAAAAATAAAAAGGGTTTTTTTCCTCCCTTAACTTTGAGTGTTCATAAATATCTCGCTAGATTTTTTTTTTTTGTTTTGGTTGCATTTCAAAAAACTGACGGGGTCGATCCCCAATTATCTAAATTATTGACCCTTTGATTTGGCTTTTTTAGCGACTAAAAATTTCGGGGGTTGCACAATTAAAATATTTTTTATATAAAAACGGTGTGTTAATAAAAAGTAAGCCTTCTTTAAAATATTTTTTAAACCCTTTTGAATTTTTTAAAGGTTTTAAACGCATTTCCCCATCTCGATATTGGGTTTTTAGTGAAAAAAATTTTGTATTTTTGGAAAAGAGAAAGGTTAGGGAATTTTATTTTGGATTTTTGGTGTTTTAAATTGGGTTTTTTGTTATAAACTTTTTTTTTTTAAAAACCCTTTAAATTTTTTTCACTTCCCTTTAGTCCACATAAGTCCCCAATAAGGCCTCTTCACACAAAAAAAAAGAGAGGGTCTTTAAAATTTTGAGTTTCCCCCCTGGGATTTTTCTCATCATCGCCACTCCCACACCTGTAAAACCTGTTTGGGTTGAATAGGCCTACCGCCTAATTTTCCAACTTGTCTGCCCGGTGAAAGTTAGGGATACACCCTTGCCAATAAATGTAAATTTCTTTTGTCGACAGTTTCTTCGAGGGAAAGATGACAGTGTGTATGGAGGGGGGAAGGGGGGGGAAAAAGGGGGTGCAAAACGGACCTTAAACAGAGTGGGGGGAGGGGGGGGCGTGTACGTCGTAAAACCCCAACTTCTAGGGCGAGGCGAACGAAGCTTCGTTAAGACTCCACGCTGGTAACTCGAGAAAAGACTGCGACCTGACGAGAGGGTTTGAATTCGGGATTTTTCCAGACGGGAAAGACCCTTGGACTAGGTGTGGATAGCCCCCCCCAAAACCCCCCACCCCCTCCTCAATGTTTTTTAAAAGTTACACTATGTTTTTTTCGTAAAAATTTAAATTTTAAAAAATAAATACACTTTTGGGAAGTTGAAACTTAAAATTTTAAAAAAAAAAACTTTACGATTTTGGGGTGTCAAGTAAAAATTATTATTTTTATTAAATTATTATTATTTTTAATTATTAGCACCGCGTCTTACTACCCTTCGGGTTTGTAGCACTTAACAATGTGTAATGGAGGGTTGTTTGTGAGATGAAAAATGGAGGACCTACAGTTTAAAAGGGGATCCGACCACGGGGGGGTTGATATCCCCACATTAACATTTTTGTGTTTAAATACAGTCTTGTCAAGGTAAAGGGAAAGGGGTTTGGCAATAAATAAACTGTGCTGTCCGAGATTGCCCCCCGGACCCCCCCACACAGAATCAACATTTTCCCCCTAGCCACCAGATCCCCTTTTGTCTGTAATAGTTTGACACATTTTTTTGCGAGTTATGGTAAGGTTTTTCATTTTTAAACAAATCATTTTTTTGGTCAAAATAAAAAAAAAATATCTCCATAGAAACATAGAGTTTTTTTTTCTTACACGGTGATATCAACAGTTGTTGAATATTTGCGGGAGTCCGGGTTTTAATGACAACTTTTTTTTCTCTTTTTTTAAAAAAATTTTATCATCTAAGTCACCATAAAAAAAGATGGATATTCAACAATGTTGATTTTACCGTGAAGAAAATTAAACTCCACAATTTTCTACTGGAAAAATTGATTTTTTTTGGGCCCGGGAAAAAAAAAAGTGTTGTACAAAAACTGCAAACACCTTTTTTCGTACCCTTACACCCATATGTTTGGCCTGAATGAAAAAAAGTAACTGGAATATTTTTAAGAATCATAAAGGGTTTTTTTGGGCAATTATACTTTCCAAACTTTTTATTTTTTTTGTAAAAAAATTTTTTAATATTCCTACCCACAACAGGGCAACGAACTTTTAATATCATTTTAATTGGCAAAAAGGGGTCGGTCAATGTGAAAATTTGTTTTCATTATTAAAAAAAATCGTGTCTTCTTCGAGCAAAGGCGTAAAAAGAAGCCGATCGCGCCACTTTACAAAAAATTGACAAATTTTGCCTCTCGCCCATTTTGTATTAAAAAAAAAAAAAGTAGCAGTTCAAAAAGGGAGAGAAACTGGGGTGCTTGCATTTCGTCAAATAAAAAGGCCTGGCACAATCGGTGTTGATACGGGACTGGACAAATCAACACGCGGGGAAAATGACTCCCAAACTCTTCTGTCGCCACAGGAGGATGTATACAAAAAAAGGTATTTTGGTTTATTTTGTGATCTACAGCCCTTTCAGCCCCTACGTCACGCTGTGTTTTTTAAAACCGTTTTCCCGCCCCCTGCTCCCACCCTCCCGCCCTTTTCCCCTCCTCCCCTCCCCCAAAAACCTGGACATTTTGGTTTTTTTTTGATTTTTATTTTTAGGAGGGGTGTTGTAGTTTTTTATTGCGGATACCCCGGGACATTTTTGGTTTTTAAAAATTGTGGGAAACGTTGGAGTTATTTTTGGTAGGATGAGGTTTTTTTTATTCATCAATTAGGGCGCTGTAGTTTATTTTGAAGCAAAGCCACTCGCGCCCCAGTCTTTCTCCTCCGTTTGGTAGGATAGAGGTGTTGGAGTTATTTTGGTGGGATAGAGGTTTTTTTATTCATAAATTAGGCCTGTATTTTTTTTGTGAGCATGAGCCACTCCGCTCCAGTCTTTCTCCCCATGCCCGAAGTAAATGACACAAGTTTCTCGGGCAGGGGCTCGCTCCCTCTGATGACCAATCATTTTCCTTTTTCCCCCCCCAAACCCCTCCCCAGACCGGGGGTTGTTCATCCGGGTTTTTTTCCCCCCCCCCCGTCAACTTCGGGGGGGCGAGTCCCGACAATAACCCCCTTTTCCCCTTGAGGAGTCATTGTTTTTCTAAAAATAAACACTGTACCCAAATTAGCAAACAGGGGCCTGGGAATCCCCCAGTTAGGGGCCCTCCCCCGTACAAGTCTACAAAAAATTGGTTGTTTGGAAGCGTCTTCGAGAGTCTGGAAAGTTCCTCACCGGCCCTATCGCACCGGACAATTTGGGTTTTTTCCCATGCGTAATCATCGCGTGTTTGTCGCCCTGGCGCCAGGTTGGCGGGCACCCAAAGACAATTTTGGGACAAGAATGATTGCCCCCGGGCAGGGGGTTTTCCCTGGCGCCAGGTAGTGGGGCAGACAAATAGATATTGGGGTCATTGACCCTGGCAGGGGTTTTCCCCTGGCGCCGGGTTGGCGGCAACAAACATGTTGAGAAAGTTAATATTGACCCGGGGCACGGGTTGTCGGGAGAAAAGGGCAATTTGGGGACTCTTTAAAAAAAACCGATTTTACAAAAAAATATTTATTTAATAAACATCAAAATTTTATTTTTTACATAAATGACGCATATATTCGTTCAATTTTTTTACAGGGTTCTTAGATGCTTTTTGAAAATTTTTTTAGTTCACAACCAACTGTAATAGCCAAAACCGATGATTACGTGTATAGAAGTACATGATAAGATCCGGTTTTGATGTGCTTTCCACCGTAGGTTGTCAGGTCGATACACCCGTAATTCTTTTAAAGGTGTCGATACACCACGACGAGTGTGTCGATCTTTTGTTGCAATAGCGCGCACGGGGTCGACCCATGCCCCGTCGGTGACGGCACTCGTGGGGTCCCACAACCTCACAAAGACGCCCCCCCCCAGCTAGGTGCAAAATAGGCGACCCTTTGATTCCGCCTTTTTGTTTCTCGTTGAGACGCCAAACTCACCCACATTTCTCAGGGAGATTTCGTGTTTAGCGGCTAATCTTTAGGATTTGGGGTTGGGAAAATTGATGCCGCTTGTGGGCCAGTTTTGCCACGTTGGGGTAAACACGGCGAGTTCCCCCCACTTTTTCTTTGGATAGGGCGAAAAGTTTCTTGAACCTGCCGCGATGATCGCTGGGGGATCCACCAGCGGAAAAAGGGGTTTGAAAATAGGGTGACGGCGAGGGGTTTCGCGGCTTTGCCCCCGAAAACTTTCCCCCCGATCCAGGGGTTTGGGGGCACACCGGGGGCCCCCCTTTTTTGGCGCCGCCGTCTGGCAGGGCCTCTTGAAGGGCGACACCCCCCTACAGTCTTAAAAAATTATTTAATTTTCCACCCCCTTTAGCGTCTTTGGCTGTATGATTGGTGGGCAAAATAGGTTTTTGGGGAAAGTTTTCAGGGGATGTTCGGGCGCGATAGAAAGGACATGAGCAGTAAGGGGCCCAAAAAGCTGAGCGTGCTTTGAAGTTGTGCTTATAGGGACTGCGAAAAGTGTTTTTGGTATAAATGCCAGATGTGACTTTATACGCGGGGGAAAACCCAAACTGTAAAAGTATTCCCCCACCCCGTTCTTGTCGAAAAAGGGAGGGCGACCCAATTCCCAGGGTTTGGTGTGCGGATGGGTTTTGATGACTAGAGGGGGCGGGGGTGACTATTTTTGCGGGAAATTGATACGGGGAAAAAAAAACACCCACCGTACAGAACGGAACCAGGACTTTTTTTTCAGGCACGTCTTATGTGTGCGTGTCCCTTCAATCACCAGTCCGAAAGTCCCCAGACATGAGCAGAGCAAAATTTCCATACAGAACTAGGGCCCAGCACAGGTGGACCCAATTTAAGTGTTTTCATGACGAAAAACCCTCTGCGTACAGATCAGGGAGGTGTAGACGTGTATTTGATAGAAACTTTTTCTTTTTGCCCCCCTTGCGTAGAGGGTTTTCTGCACGCGCTGGGGCAGGGGAGAGGGGGGGTTTCGAGCGGGGCTGTAACCCCACATCACCTAATCCCAGCTGATCCCGTGCAATTTTTACTATATAGTCGGCTTTTTTTTTTTTTTTTTTTTTTTTTTTTGGGAAATCGTGGAAAGTTTTCGATAGCGTATGGATTTTAACCCCCAGTGTTAAATTAATGTGCCGCATACAGATAAAACACTCGTTCCTTGCGATAAACCGTTTTTGTCGTCGATAAAGCTCTGGAAACCACAATACGTCCATAGCTTAAATAAAGGGGGGTAAGGGGCGGGAAGCGTTTTATTTTAAAACTTCCAAATCGGTCACAACGTTTCTTCCTTTCAGGGTGATTTGGCAACCCCCCCGACACGATACTTTGAGGGTTTCGTGAACTGGGGAACCCCATTTCGATGCTCAGAAAACCGGTTTCGTCAAATTCAATGTAGTCATGTGGGCGGACAGATTGGGTGTGAGATCGAAAGCCATGAGATGAAAAACCCTTGGGAAGGTTCTCTGTGAGTCGTACCCTCGTTCAAAAATGGATCCCCGTCCAGAAAACAGCTTTGGGGAGGACATGACATAGGGGGCCTTTTTGAAAAATCGGGCTGTAAGGGTTTTTGAGGGTACTTTTTTCCCCGTCCACGTACAGCGAAAAATGGTTCTGCCATGGGGTTTGAAAGTTGAACGGGTTCTTGGGGGCGTCTCCGTTGAACGCCGCGTTTGACACAAATCCCACTTTGCACCGTTTGGTAACGGCCGGTGAACTTGTCCGCGTTTTCCTTGCACGCCCGAGGAATAGTAAATGTTTTACTTCCAAAAACCCGGGTGATGGGATTTTTTGGGGGACTGACTTTTAATGCTTTGGCGTTGAAAACAGTATAAAAGGGTGCTATTTTAAACCGCCTCATAAAGGGCCGGTTTAAAACGAGGGAACCCTTTTAAAGTGAGGGAGTTCAGGGACCCCCAAAAGGACTAAACCCGTCCTGGAAGGACCAACCGGACTCGGAGTTGGGCCCCCTTTCAAAAGGTTTTTCCTTGGTTAAACCCCTCGCCGTGTAGATACCCCAAAAGACCACCGTTTAACTTTTTGTGGTGAGCTGCGAGGGGCCTAAAATCCCTTTTTTGTTGGCTTTAGCCTCCTCAAAGGTTCCGGGGGTTGTCTGCGACCACAGACCGCAGTAAAATGTGTTTTTTGGTTCGCTGTTGAAATTTGGGCAGGTCTAAATGTACGCTCTTTTGGCATAGTGTTGCGGGGCGGTGATACTATTTTTTGGGTTTAAAAAAAAACGCCCCTGCGTGAATAGAGAATGCACCCAATTTTGTTGAGGGGAGCGTCTGATCCACCCTGTGAAAGGCCCACCATGGGTTTCATATGGCCGCAGGGAGATAGAGCAAGTCTGTGAAAGTCGAATAGAACTCGCCCTGGCCGGAACGGAAAATTCGAGGGTGAATCATCGGTGGGGAAGAGACAGGTTTTTGTACGGGAGCCTTGCCACTTTAAAACGGGTTTTTGAGTGGGGGGCACAAAAAAGAGTCGATTCACTGCTGGCACACTCGCAGACTGGGGGTAAAACGACTTTTTTTAACTAAAAATATTTTTAGCTTCTTTCTGACCTTTTTTTACGTCGGGGGCGACCTTTGAATGCGTCGTTGCTTCTTCGACGCCCTTTTATAGCCTAGCCGGTCATCAGCGTGTTGATCTTCTGTTCAGCCTTGGTTTCAAGTTTTTTCCCACCCTCGCCGACCGTTGCCGTAGGGCCCCTCTTTAAAAGGGACCCCCCTTGTTTGGGAAAACGTCGGAGAGCACTCGTTTCCCCCGTATAAGGGCCCCTGTTTTCCGGGGCTTTAGCGCCACTTCTCGCAAGGGACGACCCTTTTGAAGACCACTGAAAAAATTTCCCTACCCATGCCCCTTTGTAGGGAACACCGTGGAGATCAAATATTCCGTTCCAGCTGTTGATGTAGATCTTTGGTGGGGACAGTTATTTTGACAGCGTCGAAAATGAAGTTTCACGCACATTTTTCCAAAACTAAAATGGTACGGTTAAAACCGTGTCGGTTCTTAATTGATTTCCAAGCTTTCAATTCCCTTCCAGCACGGGCATGTGTGCAACGGTCGTAGCTAACTGTCTTATGAATGCCGGGGATTTTTACTTTGTTGATGCCGAGTAGTAACAGCGGTGCCAAAATGTCACCCACGGGCGGGGCTCGACAAATCCGTGTAAGTAATTTGCGAGGGCGGCCTGGGAAATGTTGGGGGCGTAGGGAGATTTTGGTACTTTTATCAATTGCTTAGGATCAAAAAGAGCTGCAGACTTATTTGAGTTAAAAGACTCAACACTGTAAAATTTGGTGAAGAAGAGATAATTTCCCACTTTTTTGTGGGTTTGTGTACTTGAATCAACCCGGGAACCCCCTTTTAAAAAAACCTCTACTTCTTTTAGAGCCTTGATCAATTGTGATAGGCTGTATTTTTCAGCAGGGATATGTTTGAAATTTGTCCACCCTAGCGTCCCCCAGTTTACCATACAATATTGGCCCTGGTACGTGGTGAAAGAACGGGATATTGAAATTCACCAAGCGTTTTTCCCACCCCCCTTCGATGAAACGGAAAGGGAAGTTGCTGGTAAAATTTCGTGAGGGTATTTTTGGGGAAATACCCCATGGGCTGTCGCTCGGCAAAGTGATGAAAAAATTGGTCCTTCATGGTATGCGTGACGAAATGGGGGGAATCCAGGAATTAAAATTTGGGGGAAACCTTTCCACTGCACGTACACTTTCTTTTGGGCGCCTTTCCCCCTTGCACTAATTTTATAAACTTTAAAAGTTTCGGGGAGACGTACGCTTTGAAATTCGGGTTCAAAAACTCCCTCCACTTTTGCCGTAAAGAGGGTGGTCTGTAACGACAGGTTTCGCAACACACACTACTGACTTTGAAAATCTCTTCGCCCAAATTGCTTTCGTAGCCCTTTTAAAAACCCAATTTGATTTGCTAATACGCCCGGCCCCGATTTTTATTTTAGGCTTGAGTTTGACCCTTTTTCCGTACAGATTATCTCTGACTTAAAAACCCTTAGTTTCGAAACGGGGCGGGCGCCTTTTGATGCGGGGAAAGCTTGGCCCCTTTGAAGCTCGACTAGGGTTTGGGGGACGTCCACTCCCGGGAAATTGTTATTTTTGGTAAAGTGCGCCACATGCGTCCTTTCAATTCTATTGAACCGTTCCACGATCTTGCCTTCACGTCGGGATTTGAGTGGTTTTAAATGCACCCTTTTTTGTTGGGGGAAATTTTCCCGGGACCCGGCCCGTAAACTCTGTCCCTTTCCGCTTATACTAAGGTTTACGAGCTTTGTTTAAAAAAATTCCTAAAAGGGCGCTCTCACGCGCTCCCCGTTTTGGGAGGAAGGTCCCCGCCCGGGCCCAATCTTACTAAACCTCGATGCGGTGAGCAAGTACATGCACCGTCGTTTTTTTTTTTCTGAGACTTCTCATACTTTGAGATCGTTTGCCAAATCGTCAATTTTTGAACCACAATTGTTGCGGGGAATTTTTTACCACAGGTTGGTAAGGTAAACGTCCTGCCACAAAGCCTTCTCGATTTTTTTTGGGGATCTTTTTTGGACCCCTTTTATGAGCGACGCCCCCCCTGAAAACCCCTGCGGATGGAAGGTCTAGTGAGTCGCAGACTTTCCTTAAGCTTGAACGGCGCCAGGGGTTTCGCCCCACTTCTTCAGTTCTTCTTCTTTGGGCTTGCGCGGTGTAAGTGGTTTGGTAGGGGCTGGGATCTCTAATGGGCCCCAAACGTTTCGGGTTCACAATAAATTTTTTGGGAACTTTTAATTTTGCAGCGCCGTGGGGAAAACCCTCGCCACCCGACGGTTCGCGTGTCTCTTGCTCCCCAAAATCGTTGACAATCCACTTTGGGGACCCACGAAGAGGCGTATCTTGAATACCACTTCCGTTTGATCCAAGAGATGCCCCCCTGGGGACTTAATTGTTCTAGTAAAAGTTCAGTTTTTTTACGTGCCTGTGCGGTACAGTTTTAAGTACAGTTGGTGGGAAGTACAGACACTTCAGGGGGGGAGTGGGGGTTTTCGTGCGGGGGGTGTTGACTAAAGTTAGAAAGCGCTTGCACTTGTTGGTAAAAAGTCATTTAACTTGTCGTCAAGTTTTGAAGCGAGGATTTTTTCCTTTTTTCCTTGTCCAACTCGGAGCCACTAGTTTTGTTGCCGAGGCTGTTTTTTGGGTTGTGGCTCGAACGGTGTAATTTTTCCCGGGGACACCAAATCATTTTTTTTCGTGTGTTCCTTATTTATTTGTTGAAAAAGGAACCGAGGACCCCGCGTTTAAAAGGGCAAAAAATAAGGCAAGAACGCTCCCCCTTTTCTAAACGAGTATCGTTTTTCTTTTTCCCAGACTCCCTCGTTTGACCACTTGCGAAACACCTGTTTGTGAGCACTAACTTTTGTCTTCTGCGCTTTTTTTCAGCGGTCCCCGTCCTTTAAAGTGTTGTAGGCACACTCGCAAACAGAGCCAACCATTTCTTGTGGGTGTTTTCATAAAGGGGATCTTTGCGCGGGTTCAGGATACTCGCACGTAGCAAGGTGCCTGCTTCAGCATTTTGGGACCATGGTTATAATGATCTGTAAGGGGGAATGTCGGGTTTTTATAGCTTTTGCGCGTAGTACACGCAGAAAGCCGACTTTTGGGGGGTTTATATCTAACCATTCTGGTGTACCTTTTTTTGAAACTAGAAAATATATAGCCGTGAGGCGTACTTTAGCATGGGTGTAACCTCTTGTAAAACAGGGGGGTTTTTCAGGAAGATTGTGGAAAGTGTTGAATCTGAGCTTTACCCTTGGGTTTTTAAAAAGCAGATATAATGTGCTTTTAAGGGAAATTCCCTTTGGGCCTTGCCCTGATGGAATATATTTTGTGAAAAAGGTTTACATGACGCTAAATTTTGATGGTGGCATCCTTTTGGTGAAAAATCGACGCTCCACTTCGTTGGTTCACGCATCATCGCCAGGAAAATCACTGGGGAGAGTCTTTACAGACGTCATCCATTTCCGCAAACCCTTACAAATATGACGTGGGATTTCCCCTTGTTCGAATCCCGGTTCCATAAAGCATAATACCTGTGATTTTACAAATTTAACGCCCATTGTTCCCCAAGTGACGGATAAAGCTGCTAAAAAAGTGTTTTCCACACGGACGGGCCCTTTTATGATGGCGAAAATGGAAATGTTTAAAAACTTTCCAAATAATGTTTGAGACTGAGTTAAAGTATATAGTTGTATTTATAGGATAGGGGGGATAAGGGTTTTAGACTTAAAACACAAACATAGCAATTTTTAAATATTTATTTAAAATCAGGAAAAAAGTAACACCAGGTTTAAATTTTACTTAATATTTTACAAAATATATAATTGTTTTATAAACATACGGGTTTTTTTTACCACAGTGAAAAAACTGGAATATTTAAATATGGGGGAATGTGGCCTCGTACTAAAAAAAATAAAATTAGGGAAATAATTTAAAAAAAAAAAATATATACAATCATTCTCCCAAAAATTTGACTGAAAAAAATATATAAAAAAATGTTTAGTTTTAAAATAAAAAATTTTACAATCATTTTATCAGAAAAAAAATATATAAAAAAACAAGTATTAATTAAATAAATAATATATATACAAACATTTGGCAAAATTTAAAAATTTAAAAGCAACTAATTGACTAGAAAAATCAGGTGGAAAGGGATGTACTGGCAAATAAAAAAAAATAAAAAAAAAAAAGTTCCCGGTGCAAAAAAAAATAAAAAAAATAGTTGTTTTCACAGAAAAAAAATATGAAAAAAAATCTCAAATCTTTAAAAAATGGTATGCAGTGGAAACTGTCTAGAGTGAAAAAAAAAAAGAGATTATTCAGCCCGTCTAAATATCCCCTTTTTATTCTGGCGAGCGCTTTTTACAAGGACTCTGAACCCAAAGGGAAACTTTTAAAAAATACTGACCGCTTTTGGTGACAGGGCCCGGAAGTTTTTAGCCGGAAACGGACATACAGTCGCAAGACCTTTTCTTACAAAATTTTTGCGGTATCTGTATGTATCTTTCCGCCCTTTTTGGGGACCCTCGCTTTCAAACTTCAAAAATTTAAATCGTTCCGGTTTCCATATTATGGGGATCCCCGAACCTTGCACACCGTTTTTGTTTTGCGGACACCGCCAAAGCAAATCGAAGGTAATTTTTGGGGCCACCGAAAAAAGGGCAATGTCTTCCGGGGCCGTAATCCTGGAAATTCATCAGTGAGGTCCCAAAAAGTCTCCGGGCGGTACTCCAATCGCCGGGGCGTTCAGGAAAAGAACGCTATTTTATCTGATACAAAAAAGCGGTCCCCCAATTTTTCAAGGTGCTTATAGGCAACCTAGCCATAGCAGTGTGACACGCCACCGCCACATCGTGTTTGGTTTGGGCGCAACCGTCAAAAGCGCACCTTGTAAAATTTAGGAACATAACCTCATCATTTACCAATGACGCTGTCCCGGGGTACGGATCCGTAGGTACTTTTGGGGGGCCCGTAGTCGTTTTAAACGGCTACGTGTGGGAAATCGGTCTTTGCCCAAACTTTTCCCATAGTGAATTAAAAAAGTTTTGCCAAAGGCGGAACCAGGTTTTTCAAAAAGAGCCGAAAACGAGTTTTAACCCTTCCCTTTCCCCATAAATTTTGAATGTAAGCTAACTTTTCCTCTTTTGAGGCCCACTCTGGCCATCCGCTGGCTTCTTGTTTAAAATTTTTAAAAAAGTATCAAGAACCCGTGAAACGGCCGCCAAACGCGTCTACGGTCAAAAACAATACATTGTACCCACACTTCGTGCACGCTTTAACGGTGTAGCCTTTCTCAAAGGCTTCCGGAAACTCTCAATCACCCAACGCCTGTCAACCCCGATTTTTTTTTGTCGTTTTGCTGACACGCGCCTTGGTTTTTCTCCTCCCCGCATTTTTCCCGCACAAATGAAAATTGCTTGTCGTGCATCCTGGTAGGCAATACGGGAGGGTAAATCTCGCGGGGGCGTCACTTTTAACTTTGGGTAGCCTTCTACTTGATTAAGAGGACAATTTTGGTTCCAATGAATTTTGGGGGGGCCGACGGGGATTTTTTTACTTTCAAACGTTGGATACAATGAACACACTCCAAGACTTGATCTTTTCCCCCCCAAGAAAATCTGTTTCGTGAAGAGCTTGATACATTTTTTACGCCCGCCAAGAAGCATCCCGGGGGCTGAGAGGTTCCTTGGTATACCCTCGTCCGGAGTACAAAATTGCTGCAAAATCCTTGTCGTGCGTTTCATCGCATTAAAAAATGCACTCCCACTTCTACGACCGTGTAGCCCCCATTTTAAACTTTTTCCCAAAAAAGCCATGGTCGCTTCATAACGCGTCTCCATGGTCTCGTGGGGGGTATTTTTACCCCGGGGGGGTCCTTCAGGGTAACGAGAGGGGACCCTGCCAAAAACAGCCCCCAAAAATGGGAAAACGGTGGTGGTATCTCCCTTTTAACAACACCGTCTACAAAACCCCCCTAAAACATATTCCACGGCCGTTACCCCCCTGAAGAATAAACAAAGCGTTTTATGGGCCTCCCCGCAGAGCCATTGTACAGCGACGGGGCGACGTTGGTTTCGCACCGATCCCCCGTTGGGTAAACCGAAGTATTCTCCTTAAGATACTTCGGGGGTAAACCAACAGGCCGCTCCAGCTATCTACAGCCTCTCTGAAAGGGCCACCTTTTTTCTCCATGACATTTTCTTAAACTTTAGAGGCCCTTTCCCTAGGATCTCTACATCTTTTACAAATACATTTCCAACTCGCGTTTAAAATCAAAGACATAGTTTTTTGACCAACGCGTCAACCACTTCTCAAAATGCCCTTTCCCCCAATGACATCCGCCGATGCCCTGCTCCTTTGCGGCAAGGGGGCCCCCATACCCCCGTTTTCTTTTTTTATTGAAAAAATGGGGGGAAAAGTCCCCTTGGCCAAAACTCGTCCAAGCCGAAAGTTTTTGGGGAATTTTGGGCAGGACATCGGGGAAAAATTTAGTGAGTCAATAAAGGGAGCGGGCCGTAAGCTGGACTGTTTTCCCACCCCTTTATTATAAGTTCTGGGGTCCATTTTTTAACCTCCATCTATATTTTAAAAAAAAATTTCCATCATAGGGTTTAGGGTTTTGGCCGAGGGGTGATACCTTAAAATTTTTAAGCTTTAATTTGAAAAATAAATCAAAAAAAAGGGGGATTTGGTATCACCCTTTAATATGCGAGTCCCATCGCCCCCCCAGTCGGGGGCAATGGTGATCTTTGCATCTATATAACACAGGCCTTTCAAAACCCTTTGCACAACCATAGGTTTGGTTCGTGAAGTCGTCTGACCGCACCTTGAAGAAGGTTTCTTTCTCATTCAAAGTCATAGAATACAAACATGAAACACTCTTTTTCCCTACGGCTTTGACGGGGCCTGTTTTATATAAAAAAATACCCAAAAGGGGCATATAACGCATACTCTACAAAAAGTCTCATAAAAACCCCATGTGAATTTTGATCTTTCCAAAATGAAAAAAGCCCGAAACCTCCAAAACCCTTTTTTACACACAGACCGATCTTGACCGCGAAAAAAAACCGGGCTTTTGGGGTTTTCAAAACTTCTGGGTTTTTGGGGAACCAACGCCCCCAGTCTTTACAACCAAGATCGGCCTCCCTAAAACCGCTTTAGCGTGGCACTTTTTGCACGCGGGGTTGAATTGGGGCGCATTCTTAGATAAATGGCACACGGGATTCGCGGCAAAGTACAGCACTTTAAAACGGCTGTCAAGGATGTTATACTCAAAAAGGGGTTTTCTTATCGTCTGAAAAAAACAAAATCAAGTGCCCCTTAAAGGAATGTTTTGGGGGGGTAGGCCCTTACAAGACCGTCTCCCCCACGTTTTTCCCGAAAAACCGGGGATTTTTTATCGGAAAGGTATGCTTAAATTGTTCAGTCAGTGACCCACCACCTTTCAAAAGATTCACACAGGGACACGGGGATAGTTCCCTGCTTGGTTTTTGAATTTGACGGGCCCCGTTTAATCTGTTTAACGGGGGTTCATGTCCATACATCCTGGTTCTTTTTATTGTCACTATAGCTTGGGGACAAACCAGTGCCGGGCAAGGGAAAGACTGTCCCATTTTTAATCGTAATGATCCCTCGGTTTTTTTCGGCTATATGGCTGCGGGGAGGTTTTTTTCACATTTATGATTACCCCTCCCCCGGGCTCCTTAAAAGGGGAGGTTTAACGGGGACATGGGGCAGTACCAAAAACAAAATATTACTTGCAAAAACGCGACTTGTTACAAGCACGCTTAGCGTCTAGCGGGCTGCTCGTCTAAATTTAACAAAAACGGGCTTAAGTTGACATGCACTCAAAAGTAAGCCACGTGGTCATCGGCGCTAAAGCCAGGTCCTGAACGATGGAGCAAATTAGAATTTGTTTTTCAAGCCCGCTTATTGCGTCACGATCGCTTGCTGGGGCCCCAAAATGTACGGAAAATTTTTCTACCAGTAAAAAGAAAAGCCCAATTGTTTAATCCCTCTTTGTGATGCGAAGAGGGGCGCCATTTGCAATTCCCCCCCTACCTGTTCACCTGGCCACTAATCCGTTTTGAGGGGCAAACGAGGTCCCCCATCGCCGTTCCACGGGGCCCCCCTTTCCCCCGCCGGGCCCCCGCCGTTGGGGGTCGAACTCCGTCTCCCCGCTGTAGGGCCGGAGTGAAGATGTTTTCCGGGGTTGCAGGGACAAGGGGGGCCCAAACCCCTTCTCTTTGGGGTGGGGGGATGCGGTACAAGGGTGGAGGGGTCCCCCCCCGGGGGGGTGGTGGGTCGTGGGCATCCCGCCCTTTCCGGCCTCCAATTCAACATAACACATGTCAAAGTAAGCCTTGTTACAACAGGCGCATATTTTTTCTTTAAAAAAGTATAAAATTTTTTAATTTTTCAAATTTCTTTAGACGTAACAGGCATTTACAGAAGTGAGCCGTTGCGGGGAGGGAGAGTGAAAAAATTTTTTCTAGTTTACCTTTGGGAAAATTTAACCTAACACTCATTCCTTTAAAACTTTTTGTATTATTATTTTTATTATAGCAGTTCAATTTTTTAATTGCTTTAGACGTAACCCAATTTTCAGAATGCGTCAACACTGCGGGGAGGGGGGAGTGAAAAAAAATTGTCTCTTGTTTACCTTGCAAGATTTTAATCAAATCTCCTTTAAATTTTTGTTTTATTATTATTTCATACATTTTAATTTTTTTAAATTTCTTTAGAGAACCGACATTTACAGAAGTGCGTCACCTTGCGGTGGAGGGGGAGTGAAAAAAAAATTTTTCTCTAGTTTTCCTTGCTAAGATTTGAAGCCAAAATCCTTCTTTAAAACTTTTTGTATTTTTATTATTTTATTTTATCATTTTAGCAGCGGAATTAGCTTAAGATACTTTTTCGCTTAATTGTTTCAACTACGAATTTTAAATTTTTTTGAAAAAAAAACCGCCGAGATTTCCGCGTAAAATTGTACTATGATACTAGATGGTTTTAACGCCTGCATAATGAGTGGTAACAGCCCCCCGCATTAACACAACGAAAGTTAGACACCTTAAAAGGGGGAGTAAATTGAGTTTATAAAAAGCTTCTTTTAAATCGGGGAAAAATATGTTCAACCCTTTTCAAAAAATTTGGGTTTTGGGTTATCTAAAACTACTAGCTGCCTCCATATTTGAAATATGTTCTGAGGGGCTGTATCCTTACACATTACTTTTTTATAAAATAAGACAACTTTTTGATTTGTTTGGGGGGTAAACAAAAAAACGGTAATAAAATTTACAGAGGGAAAAGACAGCCCTTTAAATAAAATACATTTTACTTATTAAACCTGCAACTGTAAAAATCATAAAACACGTAAAAAATTTTGACTGGAATTTAAAAAAAGAAGCCCAAATGTCACCCGACACAAAATTTTGTACAAGAAGAAAAAACTCTCATTTAAACCCCTGTTTGGATCGAACCCCGGCACTGCATACATAAGTTTTTTAATTGGTTTCTATTACACATCATAAAATTAAATGATGGGCTTTTTTATGGGTGAAACGTGACTGTCAAATTTGATTAAATTTCTGACTTTGTAAAAAAAAAAACCCATGACCAGAGACATAAAAGAACTCACACATTTTAAAACGCAATTTAATTTTCTGCATACAAAAAAAACACGTAAACATTTAGACTGGAATTAAAAAAGTACGCCCAAAGTGTAGCCAACACAAATTTGTACAAGAAGAATAAAATCTCATTTTAAAAACCCGTTTGGGTTCGAACCCGTGGGACTGCAAATATAGTTTTTAAATTGTTACTATTACACTAAAATTAAAGTGTATGGACTTATTTTAGCAAGTGAAAAGGACTGAAAAAATGTTGATTCAATTTTCTGACTTTTTACGGGAAAAGAACCCCTGACCAGAGACACTAAAATGATACTCGTACATTGTAAAAACAATTATAATTTTTTGTCTTTGAACCCGGGGGGCCCTTTTTTGAACAAAATAGTTGACTAAAACCCGTATTTTCGCTTATCCCAAGGGAATTTGGGCCCAAGGGCCCCCCCCCCCCGGCTCAGTATAAAACAAAAGGAGGATTTTTAAAAAAACGTTTAAGTAAATAAGTTTCCTTTCTCTAAATGTAAACCAACGCATTTTTTTATACACAAAACGATGTAGTACAAGCTCACGCAGCAAAATTTTTTTTCGACTTGAGGGGGGATTAAAACCATTTGTGCGAGAGAGAGAAAGCTACACTGCCCACTGGTACAGGAAGGGACTTACATAGCATCGGTCAAGGGTGTCCAAAACTGCCCAAACAGCGGGGGGTCATTTCCCATGGGGACCCGGGGGACCCGGGGTAGGGGGGCGGGGGCAAAGATACAGGGAGGGGCCGGGGCGACATCAGTGGCGTCGGGGTGGCCCGATTCGTAAGGGGGGGCCTCCGGGGGAGTCGATGTCCACAACTGACGGTATGCACCCCCCAAGCCCCTTGTCTAAAAAACCCTAGGGTCCATAGTCTGAAATTAAAAAAAATAAAAAATAATTAGATTTACAGGAAAAAAACACCAACAAGACTCCAAATATATTTTTTAGTCTGTTACTTTTCCCCTCGACGCGTTGCATCAGCGTTGCAAAAATTTCCCTTTTCATCGAACAGTAGCAGCGGCCCCGGGATTGGGATCCTCCGGCTGAATCCCCCCCAATCATCGGGGGGTCTTCAATAACAAAAAAAAGAACCCATTGTACGCCCCCTGTATTAGTCAACAAAAAAAAAAAACCATTTAAAATATACAGAAAAAAAAAATTACCAAATTTAGAAAATTTTCTAGCACTCAAAATCATTTTTTGATGTTCGGCGGCGTCAATCCAAAATGAAATACCAAATAATGAGCGGGTTCATTTATACCCTCTTCAAAAGCCCGCGTCTGAATGACCTAATACTCTGTTCTCTCGCATGCAACCGACCTTCCATAAGTCCCTTTGTAAAACCGTTAAATTTTAGTATCGGCATCGACCAGCGACGTGGGCGGGGGGCCGCTCGATGCTTGTTCCACTGCCTTAAATAGAGTGAAAATCCCCCCCCTTTGAGCACGGAACGAATCCTGGATAGCTCAGTGGGAAGCAATGGCCGTACTAACCAGAGGTCAGGGTTTTGGAACTTGAAACCTTACCTTAAAAAAAATTTTTAAATTTTTTTTGGGAAAAGACCAAAAAATAGATAAGAGCTATAGCACTTTTACCGGGGTCAATCTACAACTACTTTCGGTAGCGTTTGTTATTCCCTGCATCACAGGTGCGTAGTTAAGGGGTCACTGCCAATGCCTGGGAGGTCGGGGTTTGATTCCGTTTTGGTACATGACCCTTCTAGGTGCACCCTCCCCCAAAAAGTAGACCAAAGGTGTTTTTTTTTCCGCCCCTTCGTGAAAATGCGGGTACATTTTTTCCTCCTCCACTACTAGCGGGTTTTCATTGGTTTACTTCGAACACAGGCAAATGCGGTACAATTCCCAAATATAAATACCGTGGTAACCGTCACCTTTCCTTAAATATTAACAACATATTCTTAAGTTTTTTTATTGACAATCAACAATAAATTTACAAGGCCAATATTTTTTAGGTCTTTGCCCACTGTGAGTATTGACGAGAAAAGGGGATTCTGCCTGTTTAAAGAAAGCGTATCCTGATTGAGCTATGATATGTTAAATAGTGAGTTTCAGACAGAACTTTTATTTCTTTCTACCCTAAATTATTTGTATGCAGATCCCTGACTTGACGATGAATACGGGTTCTGACCGTTTTAAAAAACACATGGCCGGGCGTATAAAATATCACAAATTGTTTTAAAAAAACCTTACATTGCCTTTTTTATTATTTGTAAACTCTCCCCAGAAACCACATTAACTAAAAATGGGTTTCGATCCATCTAGCGGGCCAATAAGCAAAAGACAAAAACCCCCGTACGCAATTAAATATTAAAAAATTTAAAAAATGTATAACCTTTTCACATGTTCCTATGTTAAAAAACCTAGGGGAAAAAAAGCTGCGGCTATTTTAAAATTTTTTTGATAAAAAAAATAATAACTTTTACATAAGTTTATAAGTAAAATATCTAGAAAAAAAAACGGTGCTTTTGAGTAAGCTTTTTCTAAAGGCCCTTAAACCAGTGGTCATTCTTTTTTTACTTTCAATGATAAGCTAAAAACCCCTTTTCATATTCGTTTTTACAGATACAATTAAGAGGATTACCATTTAATTTATCTGTATTTGTAGCTCTGCAGAGGCGGGAAAATTTTTAAAATTGATCGAAGTTGTGCGGGGTTTTTCCCCCTTTAAGGGGGAAATCTAATCGGCCGTCGGTAAGGGTTAGTAATTTTAGCTCTTTCAATCCAATCTAGACACACGAATTACAAACTACAAATAAATCACCGTGCAAAAGGGGGTCGCTAAAATCTACCCCCCTCAGTGCATCTGAAGTACTCCGCAAATTTATCTTGATGTGTGGGGTTAAACTTTCATAGGGGTAAGTTTCGAACATTTAAAATTCAATATTTTCCCCGGAGACTGACTTGGGGGCCGCTTTCACGGAATTAAAAGCGAATCTGCCGTATAAAGGGACTTTTCATACTTCCTTCAGGTGCTATTTTTGAAAACACAATGACTCCCAAGGGAAAGGGGGTTTTTGCTCGGACTCGCCCCCCAAAGGTAATGACCGGGGGGGGGGGAAAACCGGATGAAAAACCCCCCTCTGAGGGAGGGGGAGGGGAGGAAAAGTGAAAGGCTGATTGGGCATCAAAGGCAGCAGCCCCTGCCAAGAACTTGTGTATTTTTATGGGGATCCGGAGGAGAAAAAACTGGAGCGCGAGTGGCTCTATGTTCAGAAATAAACTACACGCCCCAATTTATGAATAAAAAAAAACCCTATCCTACCAATAAAACTCCAACACCTTAAACCCACCAAACGGAGGGGAAAGACTGGGGCGCGAGGGCTCTATGCTTCACAAATAAACTACAGCGCCCTAATTTATGAAAAAAAAAAAAAACCTCTACCTACCAAAATAACTCCACGCCCTCTACCTCCAATAATTAAACAACCCAACATTCCGGCTAGCCAGCAATAAAAAACTACAACACCTTTTCCCAAACAATAATTAATCAAAAAAACCAACATGTAGGGTTTGTGGGGGGAGGGGCAGGAGGAAAAGGGGGGGAGGGGGGGGAAGGGGGGGCGGAATAACGGTAAAAAACACAGCTGTGACAGGGGGCAAAAAGGGCTGCTAGCCCTTTTTTGTAAAAAACCCGTTTAAATAAAATTAAAAATTGTTGGGTTCATTTCTTTTTTTTGGGGTTGAAGACCGGAGATAGTAGGGGTACCTTTTCCCGGGCGCTGGGGGGAACTGGGGGTAGTGAGGGGCCAATCGATAAATAAAACGTTTC
The DNA here is from genome assembly GCA_039000515.1 of Timema cristinae. Taxonomy (NCBI): domain Eukaryota; kingdom Metazoa; phylum Arthropoda; class Insecta; order Phasmatodea; family Timematidae; genus Timema; species Timema cristinae. The sequence goes on from JBCFYV010009985.1 coordinate 20,040, forward strand.
ATCGTTTCTTTTCAAAATCTTTCGAAAAAAAACAGTAGTGACTTACGCAGCTGGACGATTCATTCGTTTACCATTTTGCCAAAAGCACCGGGAAAACCGACCTTATGATTAAATTTTTTCCAGGCTTCTCTATACAGGTCTTCATTTCTATTAGGTTCATTTCAAAAATAATTCCCTTTGCAAAAAATAATGCCCCTTACGTTTCGAATGATTTAAGGGTTTAAATTTTTATACCAATTTTTAAGGGGTTGTACATTTAAAATCTAATATAACCCAAAAAAATAATTGGAAGAAAATTACAAAATGATTCGAATTTTTTTGCTACTTTTTCATTACTTACATTATTTAAATATATACTTTTTAGTAATAATAAACATTTCCGGCCCCCAAGTTCAGATTGTTTATGATTTTATATTTTTCACCTCTGACAAAAATCTTGTGAATGTGGGAATGCCAGGGCCCCCCCGTGTTCGATTCCCCGTTAAATGAGGTCCTTTATTTCATCTCACAATCACCCTACCATTACAATTAGCGAAGTGCGTATAACCGAACGGGTAGAAAGACGCGGTGCTAAAAAAATAATAATAATAAAAATTTTAAATAATTTTTTTTCCTGAAATAATTTTAGTAGCAAAAAGCAAACGCCCCAACATAACTACTTTTCAAAACATTCGAATGATTCTTTCGTTTTTTTTTCAAAGAATCGAATTTATTCCATTGTGTTATGTAAAACGGAGTAATCTATCCCCCCGGGGATTTTTCGAGAACTTTATTGGCCCTTTGTTATTCTTTTTTTTTTCTTTTTTTACTACTAAGTGAGAACGACCTTTTGACGGGTTTCTTTCCCTAGCTATTTCCTTAAAATTTAAATTTTCCCCTTAGACTCTTTTTTTGATAACATTTTCTGCTGCAACGCAAAATGGACCCTTTAAAAGTTTAAATGTTACACAGCTTTCTAAATAAAAAATTACTCGCAGATGTAAGACACAATAGAAAGTATCTAACTAAATGTATTAATTTCCATTGTTTTAAAAGTACTGATTAATTACTCGCACCTTGCATTTATTTCCAAATCCATAAAATAAAACAAATTAGAAGTAATTCAAAATAAAAAAGAAAAAAAGAAATTTTTTTTTCATTTTAAAAAGGTACAATTAAAAACAATTTCTTTAACATAAATTTATAAAGAAAATTTATTTTTAAAAAGAGAAAAAACTTTTTTTTTTTTTTGGTAACACTTTCAAAAGACGCGACTTTCTTCATATTGACTGTAATAAAGGGGAAAACTAAAATAAGGGGGGGGGAGTCACTGTCAGTTGCAATACTCAGGAAGAGTTTTCGACATGTTATTTTATCGAATCCCATTGCAAGACTCCCCAGTGTATCCAAAAAATTGCCACGGGGCGATTCGATAGATGACTCTCTAAAACTACTAGAGTAATTTTTTCGATTACTCGATTTTAAATTTTTTTCGATTTTTTTTCCCCTCATTATTTTTAAATTTTTTTAAAATATTCTTTATAGCGATTTTTTTTTTTTGCCAAAATAAAAAAAATTTCTCAAAATATAAAACAAAGAGCTTGTTCTCTTCACAGGGATTTCAACATTGTTGTATTGTCATGAGCATAGCAGCATTAATACAACTTTTTAATAAAGAGAAAAAGTTGTTTTAAATTCCAGAACACTCTAGACAGATATTCAACAACTGTTGATACCCATGTGAAGAAAATTAAACTCCCCTTTCTACTGAGAAATTTTTGATTTATTTTGGACAAAAATATTTTTTTTTTGTTGAACAAAAACACTCTTTCCCTTTGGGTCGGGGTTTCTTCTCATCTCATCAAAAATTAGCCTTAAAAACCGTTTTGTATTAAAAACAAAAACACGATTTAACGTGACTCTTTATTTGTTTTTCAGGCGACGCGGAAGGGGGCCCAAAAATGGGGGACCTTTTGGGCCCCCCGGCGGGGACTTCTCCAACCCCTCAACCCACCAAGGTAATTTGCCAACTTCCTTTTTGGTTTTGTAACTTTCTCAAATAAGAACACACAGACATATTTTTCGATTTTTTAATTTGCCTCTTTCTTTTTTTTAATTTGGGGGGACCATAAAATTCGTCGTGGCATTCGTCCTTGTCCCTTTAACCTAACCGAGTCAGCTTTAAAATTTTCTAATTTAATATTTTGTTAGGTGGTTTTTTTTTTTTGAATAGTATTTTTTATTAACGAAACCTTTATAATAAATTTTTTCCCCTCGACCAAACCCCCTTCCCTTTTCACCTTGACAAGACATTTTTAACAAATTGTGAAGTATGAATGCCAGCCTCCGCCGGGGTTCGAATTCCACTTTTTAAACTGTGGTCCCCCATTTTATCTCACAACACCCTACCATTATACATTAGCGAAGTGCGTATAACCCGAAGGGTATAAGACGGGGTGCTAAAATAATAAAAATAATAAAAATAAAAAAATAATAAAAAAATTTTAAAAGGTTTTAAAATGTATGCACTATTTTAACATCGCAGAAACTTCCAAAAGAAAATAAAATACTTTAAATATGTGAGAAAACTTAATTTCCTTTATTTAAAGGGAAATATAACATGTAATTAACAAACTTAACGTTTTATAACAAAAATTGTGATCTTTTATTTTGTTGGCCCCCCAAAATCTAACTATTTTTTTACCTGGATGATAGTTAGTTTAAAAAACCATATCATGAACAGATTTTTATGTACCTTTATTTAAAAATGACGTTTTTTTTTCCTTTTGGCCTTTTAAAAAAAAAGTAAAACCTTTAAATTTTTCCTGCTTCCTCTACCCCCTTTAAATTTTAAATTTAAATCGTCACCCCGACATAAGTCTTCTAGCAATCCCGGAGTAAAATTATTATTTTATTTTTATACGCTTACAAAACCGTTGGGGTTATCGCTGAAGTTAACTAGCTAATGTGTTAGGAATTGGAAGGGTTAATTTGAGAAAAAGAACCCACATATGTTGGAGCGAGAAGGGAAATAAAAATTTTTAAACTACTTTACAAGTTTTGATATTTTTAAGGTATAGAAAAATATTTTTGATTTTCAGTGCAGTAAACAAAAAATCTTATATTTGTTGAAGTTTTTGCAATATTTTAACCTAAACGCAAATCTGATTGGAAATATTCACCTATTGGGCACTCCTTTTTCGAGGGTGGAAGGGGCAGAAAAAGGGCATGTTTTTTTTTTTCCAGTTTTTATAGCAACACATTTTTTTTGGGCCAAAAATAAATCAAATATTTTTCCATGGAAAAAATGGTTTAATTTCTTCACATGGGGAAAACAACATTTTAATATCTGTCATGGCATACGGAATTAGATAGAAACCTTTTTAATGAAGAAAAAAGTTTCATTAAATTCGGACATCCTTTACAGATTTAACAATAAAAGGTATCACCGTGGAATATAATTAAACTCTAGGTTTGATTGGAAAATGTTTTTTTTTTTTGGCCAAAAAAAAGTTTTGCTGTAAAAAAATGTCAAAACACCGCCTTTTTTTAACGTGTCTTCATCCCCCTTTAAACCAAGCTTCAAACGTTTTCAAGTTAGGTCTTTCGTTTTTTTTTAAAGGGGACTTTTTTTCTTTTCAAACAATATTTTTTGGAAATAGCATTCCCAGAAGTCCCTTTTAAATTAAAATACTCTTCTTGAAATTTTAAAAACAAATTTGGGGGAACTTTAAGAATAAAAAATTAAAAATTCCAATATCAAAAGGAAATATTTTACAAAACCCCCTCCACTTTTAAATAGGGGGGTAGTTGAGGCCCAAAAGCACCCGAAATTTTTGCGGGAATCCTCAAAAAATTTACTGGGCTTACACTACCCGGGTAAAAATTTCTATTAGGGGGTTAAATTTAATACCAGATAAAAAAACCCGCAAGGGGTTTGGTTGTTTTTTCTGGGCGCGCATGCGTATAACCCCGCTGACCGCTACGACCTAGCAAGTGGCGACAACGCCAAAAATTTTGTTAAATTTTGGGCGGTAAACATGCGAGTGACGGGGGGGTGGGGGTGGGGGGTTTAAATTTTTTGGTTTGGGGGGGCAATATTTTTGGGGACAAAGTTAAAAATTTTTAATTTATTTACCCATTTTTTAAAATGGTTTTTTATTAAATAAACTCTACAAAAGCTTGTCAGTATATATAAAAGTGGAATTTAAAATTTTAAATTTTTTAAAAAAATTAAATCGGGCCTATGCCCACTAAAACGGCACCAATATTTTAACCTAAAAAAAATTTATAAATTGGCGAAGCCCATGAAAAACAACTGCCATGGCAAACCCTTTTAACTTTTCAGAAAAGTTATCAGGTATTAAACCCCCGATAAGAAAGTATGGATAAATACATTTTATCTTGCATCTAAGACGCACTTTTAAATTATTATCCACCGTTAAATATTTTTCTACCCGATTAATATTTTTTTCCCGGGTCATAAACCCCCTTGGGTGGGTAGTACTGAAACCAAGTGAATTTTGTGTATTGTTTTTTTTAGTAGTATATTGAAGCGCTTAGATAGAGGTGCATCAAATATTGCACCATTGTCTCTGAACCTATTTGCAACACCGCTTGGGGGGGGGGGTTGTTTACGAAAACACATATTATATCAATTTTGTGTTGTTTTGCATCCTAATCAACCTAAACCCAAAATTTAGTTATTTTTTTTAGTTATTTTATTATTGAAGAGCAAAGGTGGATTCACACGAAGGGGAAAATGTCACCGACTGTGGAAATATTTTTTAACAATCCAAAAAGACACAGTCCTCTCAGTTTTAAAAAAAGTTTTGGGGCTTTTTATAAGCATTTTGGGCCCTTTTGTCGCGTTAGCAATTTTTTTTTCCATTTTACTTTACATTTTATTTGTTTATAAAAAAATTTTTACCCATTCACGGTAGGGAAATTTCTCTTAAAAGGTTTTTTTCCTACCAATAACCTCTAAAATGATTTCTGGGATGAAAAAGCCTTCCAGAAAACAAATTTCCCACGCTGAACAGACTTTACATAAGTCCGCCCGGCTTAAAATGATAATTTTCCTCATGGGAGCTTGCGGGCCCCT